>CM059186.1:13594300-13635558 GCA_030323885.1 Branchipolynoe longqiensis
GTTGGTTGGCAGACAGGCAGGCAGGCAGGCAGAAAGGCAGGCAGAAAGGCAGGCAGGAAGACAGACAGGCAGAAAGACTAATGGGTTGACAGCTAGAAAGGCAACGCAGGCAGGCAGAAAGGCAAGTAGGCAAACAGGCAGAAAGACAGTCAGGCAAGCAGGCGGGCAGACAGGTAGGCAGTCAGACAGACAGACAGGTAGCACAACAACAACAACACAACAACAACAACACACAACAACAGGTAGAAAGGCAGACAGGTAGAAAGGCAGTCAGACAGGCAGTCAAACAGACCGCGCGGGCGGCGAGGCTTAGGCCCGCTCAATTGGGACCTAATTGCGGGATCGCCCCTATGGAGTTTTATTGTGCTGCCCCCTTGCGGCCACGGCCTCCACGCATATGCCCCCCCCCCCCCACCTGTCTGTGGCACAATCAGAGATAGCCTTTAGTGGGAGGCTCCGTGGGACGTCCCATTACTACCTGTCGGGGCGGGAAGAGGCGGCACACTGTACCGGGCCAGTCATTCACACACTGCCCGGCCAACTTAAAGCTGCATAGTCTGATGGTTTTGAGTTTCTGTCATTTATCTAAGATAAATATATTAGATTGATCATTATTAATATTATATACTTTACTTTAGTTTGAAGTAACTTATATTTTAAATGGTAAACTTGTGAGATATTCGATGTGCAAACATGTCAAATTAGTTTTGGCAAGCACACCAAAACTGTGACACCGTAGACTTCTGCAATATTGACTCAGTATTCCCTACTATGCAGAAACAAATGTTTAATAAGTGCATCAGTGTCTGAGGTAGATATGTAGAATAAAATCTAGATAATTGTTCTGGTTTAAAAAAAATGTGATACTTCATTTGACTATGCAGCTTTAAAGCCCCATAGTCCGATAAAAATATCAAATTTTCAAAACCAAAACAATTGTCTAGATTTGATCGTACATATCTAATTTAGATACGGGTGCACTTATTAAACATTTTTCGCCAAATAGGAAGAGAATAATGGGGCAATTTAATAGAACCTGCTACTGCAGAAGCTTATGGTGTCAGAGTTTTGGCGTGCTTGCCAAAATTTTATTTGACATGTTTGCATTTCAAATATCTCAAAATTTAGCCATCTAAAATAAAAGTCACTTCAAACTAATGTAGGGTAGATTATCAACGATCAACCTAGTAATATATATATATATCTCAGAAAATAACAGAAACTCAAAACCATCGGACTATGCAACTTTAAGCATTGCGTAAAAGGTGTTAATTGCGGCGGTGATGGTTTGGGCGGGAACCCTTTCAACTGGAGGTTGTGGCAGGGATTGGGGTTAGGGGGGAGGAGGGACCAGTCAAACTCAAAGATAAGGCAGCCTATTTCTGGGCAGTCTATAGCTACCACACACAAAGAATTGTGCGTGTTGGTCAATCCTTTGTATGTATGTAAACCTAGAATAAAATCCCCCCCCCCCCACACACACACATACACTCTCCACCCCCCCCCCACACCACACTCACTCTCCACCTCGCACCCTGAGAGCTCCTTCACCTTCCCTCTGTTACGACGCTGGGATTTATGTGTTATGTCATTGCCGCTGAATATATTCTTGTGATAATATTTACCCTACTGATACACCTCCCGTTTGTACCTAAATGCTCAGCCACTTCTTGCCTTTGTCGCGTAAAACTTTAATAGCTGACAGAAAACACTCGACATGGCAGGAATACTTTATTTAAGTGTTCCCCATTATGTATATTATCTGATAAATGTATTTATTTTCGAACACACTAATTAAAGCTGCATGGTCCGATGAAATATAAAAATTTCAAAACCAAACCAATTATCTAGATTTGATTTGACATATCTAACTTAGATACTGATGCACTTATTAAGCATTTGTTTCTGTGTAGAAGGCAATACTGAGTCAATTTAACAGAACCTGTTACTGCAGAAGTCTATGGTGTCAGAGTTTTGGCAAGCTTGCCTAAACTAATTTTCCATGTTTGCACTCAAAATATCTCAAAAGTTTACCATTTAAAATAAAAGTCACTTTGTACTAATGTAAAGTAGATACTAGTGATCGAAATAATATATTTATCTCAGAAAAAATACAGAAATTCAAAATCATGGGACTATGCAACTTTCATTTTCTACACTCTTACCTCAGATTATTGCTGAAGACTATGGTATCCATTTTTTCAGTATGCACACCAAAAGTAACTTGGCATGTTTTCACATCCAATATCTCAGAAGTTAGCCACTTAATATATCTTTTAAAGTAACTTCAAACTGAATGTTTCCAGGTCCAATATATCCAACTAGCCATTTATGATTAGCTTCGAGTAACTTCAAACTAAAATGGTAAGGTGTATTAAAACGGCCTCCCCAATAGATTTATCTAAAAATATAGCAAAAACTCAATGCATAGTAAATTAGTATGTTGTCAATCTAATATCTCCAAAACCAGCCATTTATGATTCGCTTCGAGTAACTTCAAAGTAAACTGGTAAGGTGTATTAAAACGGCCTCCCCAATAGATTTATCTAAAAATATAGCAAAAACTCAATGCATAGTAAATTAGTATGTTGTCAATCTAATATCTCCAAAACCAGCCATTTATGATTCGCTTCGAGTAACTTCAAAGTAAAATGGTAAGGTGTATTAAAACAGCCTCCCCAATAGATTTATCGAACCAATATAGCAAAAACTCAATGCATAGTAAATTAGTATGCTGTCACATCTAATATCTCCAAAACCAGCCATTTAAGATTCATTTAGAGTAACTTCAAACTAAACTGGTAAGGTATAGATAATAACGGTCTACCCAACAGATTTATCTAACCAATATCATAACAATCGAACGGACGGGGTTGCCCTCTACGGAAGATCTTCTGATCAAAAAGAATCTCCGGTGGACTGGACACCCCGTGAGGATGTCATCAGACAGGCTACCAAAGCAGATCCTCTACTCTCAATTGTCTTCTGGTTACAGAAAGAGAGGGCACCCTCGTCTCCGGTTCAAGGATACCATCAAGAGAAACCTGAAGCTGAGAGACATTAAGACTAACTCATGGACATCACCCTCACAGCAGAGAGCTAAATGGAGAGCGGCAGTCAAGTAATGAAAGCAGTCTTTGTCGCATCGCGACTGACAGCATGATGATGATGATCGTAACAAACAACAACAACAAACCACAAAAATGAAAAGCCTGCGCACACTGCAACTTTTCACAGTAATGCCGTTTTGGGTCTGGGGCTATTGGTGGTAACTGTTTGTTTGTTGTTGTTTTACGTCCTAGCAACATCTAAGGTCATATCAGGACGGGTACCGACTTGTGACAGTGCGCACTCATGGCGACTTTATAGTGCTGCCCCACTGGAAGACCAGGCCGGCAGCACCATGACCTGATATCCCACTTAGTCACATTATCCTGACATAGAGCCAATCAGTCCTTGTCCTATCCTAATAATGCAAGCCCCAGGTTAGGAAGCGACAAGTATCAATTTTTAAGTCATTGGTTTGATTCGACCAGGGTTCGAACCCACGACCCCACGATCTATCAACACGGGAAACTGATGCTCTAACTCATTCGGCCATCCCGTCTGGTCCGACTTGTGACAGTGTGCACTCATGGCGACTTTATAATGCCACCCCACTGGGAAATCAGGCCAGCACCATGATCCAATATCCCACTCACACACATTATCTTGACACTGAGCCAACCAGTCCTTGCCCTATCATATTAATGCCAAGCACCAGGGTAGGAAGCGACAATTATCAATCTTAAAGTTATTGCTTTGAGTCGACCGGGAACTGAACTCCCGACCTTCCGCACGCGAGGCCCGCGCTTTACCGATTAGGCCACAGCGCCCAGTGGTAACTGTGTAAACCTATATCTGACATGCCGATAACAAGCGCATCGTGAACACGCGCTGTGTGTGTGTGTGTATGTGTGTGTGTAAGCATGTGAGGGGTGGTGTGGGTAGGGAGAGGTAGGGGTGGTAGGAAGCATGTCACCACACAATTACGGCGGTTGAGTGCTAACCTTTTGGCCCATCAAGGACAACCCCGCCATCTCCCCCCCCCCCCCCCCCTTCACCCCCGCCCCGCCCCCAAAGGGCACCGGAAGTGAGGTGTGCACATTCATACACAATCTGCGCACGCAACGCCTTCACGCGCAGACATCCGCTTTCCGTCACTACATCCGGGCAACTACCACGCCGTCACCACTCAATCTGTAGAATCCCATACATCAACCACTCACAATCACATTGCCTGTGTCAAGTAGAATCAAGCTCGCGTTCTCTGTGTGTCTCTCGGTCTCTCTCTGCCTGTCTCCCCGTCTCTCTCTGTCCTCCCCCCCTCTCTCTCTGTGCCCCCTCTCTCTCTCTCCCCGTCTCTCTCTGTCCCCCCCCCTCTCTCTCTCTGCCCCCTCTCTCTCTGCCTCTCTCCCCGTCTCTCTCTGTCCCCCCTCTCTCTCTCTGCCCCCTCTCTCTCTGCCTCTCTCCCCGTCTCTCTGTCCCCCCTCTCTCTCTCTGCCCCTCTCTCTCTCTGCCCCTCTCCTTCTCTCGCTTTCCGTCTCTCACACTCTCTCTCACTCCCTCTGCCCCCCTGTCTGTCATATATATTTCAGGGGTACAGTGAGTGAGCATATCGGTCGCTGAGATGTGGGCGAGTAGGGGGCGCCACGTGGAGAGCTGAGGTTGTATCAGTAGATGACCTAAAGCATAGATTGGGGAATGGATGGAATCGTCCAGCTTATTAATATTATATTTGTATAATGGCTTAAACTGCATATATTTATATATACAAATATTGATACATGAGGCGATCAAACTGGCGTTCCAGTCGGGTAGCACTAAAAAGTTGCTATGAGTGTTCACTGTCACAAGTCGGTACCCATCGTAATGTAACCTTAGATGTTGCTGGACATAAAACAACAGCAGACAGACAATATATATGACTATTATGAGGTATAACGTATTATGTGAGTACAAAATGGATGGAAGGTAATACAGTATAACCTCATTAAACCAAACTTGAAGGGACCCTAGAAATTTGTTTGGATCAACCGATCATTGGTTTAACCGAGCTTTGGCTTCGACTTTGACTTCACTTTGGCAAAAACGTGGGTGCATTATGAATTTAATATATGTGGACACTTTGATTGTTTTTTTATGTATTTACATTATAACCCTATTAAATAAACCAAACGATCGTTTAATCCAAACTTCTTTTTGGCGGTCCACCAAAATACTACCATTTATCAAATAAAAACTTTGGTGGGCCCTCAGATATTGTTTGGATTAACCGATAATTTGGATTAACCGACTTTGGTTTAACCAACCTTTTTATATGATCAAAATGGTAGTATTTTGCCGGGCCGCCGAAAAATGTTTGGATTAACCGATCGTTTGGTTTAACCAAGCTTGGTTTAATGCTATAATTTCTATATCAGACTGTACTGGTGGTGCCACCATCCGCCCACCTCACCCACCGCTGCGCTAGACCTGTATCGTTCAAACCCGAGATATTGATTTATATATTGTGTATACTATATATGTGATGTATAACGAATTATGCGAGTATGAAGGCGCGGAAGGGAATTATTGTATATTTCATTTGTATCGATTATTCTATACTGCCTCCGTTGCTCGCTGGTGGCGCCGCCAGCGGTTCCCATTGTCACTACCGGCTCCGCCAAACTGCCACTCGCACTGGAGGATTATATATATGATATATAACGCATTATACAAGTATAGATGCTAAGGGAATATATATATATATATATATATATATATATATATATATATATATATATAGGGGATATATATAAGTATAACCTTTTATTTCCATTAAAGAGGCGGCACAAAATTATTGTAACGGTCACCTCGTGTAAGTACGGATGGAAGGGGCAGTGCGTGTGCATATAGGTGTGCGTGTGTGCGTGCGCGCGGTGGTGTGGGTGTAGGTGTGGGTGTGTGGGTGTGGGTGGTGTGAGAGTTGTGGGGGTGACAAAAGTAGAGTTCCCGGTGGAGTTTGAGTTGGGCGCCGGCCCCCCAAATTATCTGACTGGCTAAACCCACTTGAGGATAGGATTTGGGATGGGGACTGGGCCCGTTGCACTAACCGATCACCAAATCACATTGGGATGTGTTTCACTACAAACTAGACAATAACAAAATTCACTAAAATTTTAAGCATAGCTATATCTATATATAATGGCTATGCTCTAAATGTTAGTGACAAACTTAGTCAAATTTAAAGCATAGCCATTATATTAATATATTCTATGTATAATAAGCTCTAATATAGTAATATCTATATGTTCATTTATATTCCATTTTACTCTAAATGTATATATATATATATATAATCGCTAAAATTTAAAGTAAACCTATATATATATATTTGGGTGGTAAGTGAATCAGGTTAATGAGCAAGGCGAGCAGTGGCATCACCATCGGAGCTGAAGTTGAGTACGTTGGAGCAGTAGATGACTAGCCCGAGGCTCCACCACCCGATTACTTGTTGGTGGATGTGAGGAGCAAGTATGGAATTCTGGGTTATTATATTAGTATGATTCTTATAACTTATACAGCATATATACTTTAAATATTACTGACAATTTTGGTAAATATAGAGTATAACTATGTATAGGTAAACTTTAAATTTCAGTGACTTTATGTATATATACATATACACAGTAAAATTGAATATAAATGGAGATATAAATATGAGAGTTTACTATATATATAATTAAATATAATTGGGTATAAATGAATATTTACAGTATATACATTGACATTATTGAATATATATACAGTATTATATTGATTATTAATTGCTTATACAGCACATATACATTAATAATATATACATTATAGTAATGTATATATATATATATAACTTACTCCTGATATGACCTTAGATGTTGCTAGGACGTAAAACAACAACAAACAAACAAACAACATCTGTATACAAACATATAACTTATAAGTAAAATAAAAACAAATTTTGATGATGGATTTGGTTGAACTGAGTGCCAGCTACAACTTAGCACATGGGGGCCCAGGTAGCTGGGATGTGTGTGTGTGGGGGGGGGGGGGGTGCACACCACGTGCGTGGGTAATTACGGACAGGTGTTCCGACAACCACCCCCCAAAGTGCCTCCTCCGTTTTGCACCTCGCGCCACGGGCCACGTCTCACGTTGCAACCTAAGCTGACCAATTGCTCTGAGAATCGTGGGAAAGAAAACTTATCAGTGCCTCATTTGCATAGGGAACGCCCCGCGCCCTGCTCCCCCTGGAGGTGGGCCCGGGGACGCGCCTTACTCACTAACATGACACCGAATGTCTCGCTCTGTGTATATATATATATATACATATATATATATATAAATATATATATATATGATGTATAACGGATTATGCGAGTTTAAAGATATGTAAGGGAATATTACTTATTATTGTTAATGTTATCCTCTGTAACTTGTAAGATACAACACTTTACCGGTGACGCCATCTCGCCCACCTCACCTCCCCCCGGATGTGGACCAGTGTCAGTTGCACCGGAGGAACATATATATATAAAAGTATTGATTTTGAAAGTGAGCAGAGTGTCAGTTGGCTCATGGTGTAGAGGAGGCGGGCAGGAGAGAATGCCCGCTCCACAGTTAATAACATGGAAGTTAAGGTGGCTAGAGAGAAACATTAAGGGGCTGCCATTATTTATATCCACAAAATAAACTATATAGTACATATATATATATATGCTTTATAATCTATTATGGGAATATATTATGGGATTATATATATATAAATTCCTCTGGCTGAGTGGCGCATGTTACCCGGGTACAAACAACGCCCCAGAGAGGTGTGAGATTTATTTCTCTTCAAGCATTTATACTCATATAAAACTAATAATTATATCGGTACATATAGGTACATATATAAAGTAGTCATGATTGTGCACTGTCACAAGTCAGTGCCCATCCTGATATGACCTTAGATGTTATGTTGCCAGGACATAAAACTGCAACAACCAACCGAGCATAGTAATTATTGTCTGCGTTAGGTACGCTTCGGGGGTTTCCACTGTATATCTTTTCCGTGTGGAAAGGGGGGGGGGGGGTTGCGGGGGTGCGGGGGTGCGGGGGTTGTGTGGAGCAGTGGGGTAGAGAATTATCTGTGGAAAGTTGCTAGTAAAACGACAGCGTCGACTGGCGGGTAAATTGGGCAAAGTGTGTGTGTACGGGGAGGGGGCGGGGGACGGAGGGGGAGGGGGAGGGGGGACTCCTGACTCGCTGAAGCAGCGTCTCACTCTGGCGCTGTCTTCTCCGAGGTTTGTTTATGGGGACCTTAAGTGTTCGTTAAGGCCCTGTCACACTTTACCGGATTGAGGAAACGGATTGAAACGGAACAAAGTCCGTTGATATCCGGCAAAGTATGGTTTGTGTCCATTGCATATCTGTTAATATCCGTATATATCCATTGATATTCGGCCCGATCCGTTACAAGTTTTGAGCATGCACAAAACTTGTAGTGGATTGCGCCGGACTGACGTATGTGGTTATTATCCGTTATCGTCCGTTTCCATCCATTACCTCTGTTACCGTCCGTTCCCGTCCGCTACATATCCGTTACACGTCCATTGCCGTTCATTATCGTTCTTTTTGTGTACTGAATTGTCCGTTGATCGTTAGATGCGTTATCCACCACTACCATCTGTTACCATCTGTTACCCATCCGTTACCGCCTGTTACCCGTCCGTTACTGTCCATTACATAATCGATGCATTTCAAGTTTGAATCACACCGGATTGGAATATTTTTGTCTGTTTCAATCCGTTTCCTCAATCCGGTAAAGCATGACAGGGCCTTTAGGTAGGGTAGGTGGATCGAGGGTGCATGTGTGTGTGTGTGTGTGTGTGTGTGTAGGGCACGGTGGGAGGTTTGTTTGTTGTTGTTTTACGTCCTAGCAACATCTAAGGTCATATCAGGACGGTACCGACTTGTGACAATGCGCACTCATGGCGACTTTATAGTGCTGTCCCACTGGGAAACCAGGCCGCCGGCACCATGACCTGGTATCCCACTCAGTCACATTATCCTGACAGACACTGAGCACACCAGTCACGGTGGGAGGGGACGTAGCTCAGGTGGTAGAGTGTCCACCCATGAAGGTGTGGGTCATCCGATCGATCCTGCTCAGTGGTCCCATTTGCAGCTTGGGCCATGTTCCGTTCCAACCGATGGTCCACAATTGGTTGATCAAAGGATGTGGTATGTGCTGTCCTGTCTGTGGGAAAGTGCATATTAAAAAAAACCTTGCTGCTTATCGGAAAGAGTAGCCTATGTGGCGGCAGCGAGTTTCCTCCAAAGAAAATAGAAATATGTCAGAATGACCCTATGTTTGACGTCCAATAGTCTGATATGAAAATCAATGTACTCTAGAGGTGTCGTTAAATAAAACAAGCTTTCCTTTTCTGTAAGGGGCGGGGCACGGGTTGGTTGGTTGTTGGAGTTTTACATACTCCCAACATCTAAGGTCATATCAGGATGGGTACCGACTTGTGACAGTGCACACTCATGGCAACTTTATAGTGCTGCCCCACTGGGAAATCAGGCCACCGGCACCATGACCCGAAATCCAACTCAATCACATTATCCTGACACTTAGCCAACCAGTCCTTGACTGACCTATGCTAATAATGCCGAGCGCCTGGCTGGGAAGTGACAAGTGTAAATTTTTAAGTCATTAGTTTGACTCGACATGAGGTTCGAATCACACAATCTACGAAAACGGGACACAGACGCTCGCTCAACTCATTCGGCCATCCCTTGGTGTGTTTTGGGGGGGGGGGGGGGGGGGTTCCAGTTGCGTTGGCTTGCTGAAGGCTGCAAATCTGCTGGACTGTATGGGCACCGCTGAAGCCGATCCCATGTAGCTGGAAGTTGGCTTCCAATGGGTAGTGAGTGGTCAGAGAAATCGGGGGGTGGGGGGGTAGTGGGGGGAGGGGGGGAGTCGTCTGGTTTTCGGAGTATGGGTTATGGGGGTGTTAGTAATCAGGTAATGTGTGCGTGTGGGGGTTGAGCGGTGTGGGGGCGGGGGAGGGTGGGGGGTTGAAGAGGGGGCTAGCAGCCCCCCCTCTCTCTCTCTCTCTCTCTCTCGTTATGCAGTGGTGACATCAGGCGGACCCCATTAGCAAGTCAGGTGAAATTAAATTAGTCTTAATGGCGGCGCTGTGGCGCGCCTGATCAGGTGCGCCTGATGCGCCTGGTCAGGTGCGCCTGGCAGGTTGTTTGGTTACCCACCTAGTGGCGCGCTTATCTGCCGCCAGGCGGCGTGTTTGACACGGGCCGCCGTCTACCCACACAATGCCTGTACACCGAGGCGCCCCCACGCGGACTCCAAACACACTAACACCGCCATAAGCGAGGCCGAGTAGGGCGATTCCAATTAAAGGAGCACAGTCCGATGAAAGGATCATATTTTTCGCACCCAGTACATTTATTTATATTTGGTCCTCCATATCCAAATTAAAGCTGCATAGTCCGATGAAAACTTCACATTGTCAAAAACAAAACATTTACCTAGATTTAATCCTATTGTATCCAACGTAGATAGATACTGGTGCACTTATTAAAGTTGCATAGTCCGATGAAATGTGAAAATTTCAAAACCAAAACAATTATCTAGATTTGATTTTTACATATCAAACAAAACAAAACCCAACACCACCCCACAAAAACACACCCAACACAAACACCAAAACACCCACCAAACCAACACAACCCCCAACCCACAACACACCCCACCCCAAACCACCACAACAACAACCCAACACACAAACCCCAACACCCACTAACTTAGATACGGATGCACTTATTGAACATTTGATTCTGCATAGAAGGGAAAAATACTGAGTCAATTTAATAGAACATGTTACTGTAGAGGTCTATTGTGTCAGAGTTTTGGCAAGCTTGCCAAAACTAATTTTCCATGTTTGCACTTCAAATATCTCAAAAGTTTACCATTTAAAATAAAAGTAACTTTAAACTGATGTAAAGTAGGTACTAGTGATCATTCTAATATATTTATCTCAGAAAAATTACAGAAACTCAAAACCATCAGACTATGCAACTTTAAGTATTTGGTGCTACACAGAAGGGCATAGTAAATCAATTCAATTACTGATAAAGCCTATGGGATCATAGTTTTGATAAGCATGCCAAAACCAATCCTGCATGTTTACACTTCAAAATCTCCAAAGTTAGTCATGTTATATTTTATAGCTAAGTTATGTCAAACTAAACTAAGGTAAATTATAATGATCAACCTAATGTATTTATCTCGGAAAATGACAGAAACTAAAAACCATCGGACTAGGCATGGTAGCCGAATTGGTAGAGCGTGGGTCTCTCGAGCGGAAGGTCAGGAGTTCGATTCCCGGTCGAGTCAAGCCAATGATTTATAAAATTGATACTATTCACTTCCTAGCCTGGCACCCAGCATTAATAGGATAGGACAAGGACTGGTTAGCACAGCATCAGGATAATGTGACTGAGTAGTATATCGGGTCATGGTGCCGGCAGCCTGATTTCCCAGTGGGGCAGCACTATAGAGTCACCATGAATGCGCACTGTCACAAGTCGGTATCCATTGTAATATGACCCTTGATGTTACACGGACGTAAAACCCCAACAAACAATCAGCCAACCAACCAAAAGTCTATGATTCCGACACGGCGTAAAGCAACTACCAATCAATTAAAAGGAAAAAAAACCTGGGACTATGCAGCTTTAACTAAGGCTGAAGAAGGGTGCCTTGCTTTGTGGGTGCCACACGGCCGGCCGCTAGCTGAGAGGTCAGCAGAACCCTCTCAATTAAGACTCTTAATAGGTGGATCTGTCAGGTGAGGCCATAAACCGGACCAGACGGCCATCCATCATAAAACCTTTAAGACCCTTAATCAATCAGGCTACCTCCCGATGTCCGATCTTTATCAACCCGACACGCCCTCCCACCTCCACCCTCCCCCATCTCCCATCCCCCTTCCCCCCTACCCCCTCCCCTCACCCATCTCCCTCCCCATCTCCACCCCCTCCCCCTCCTCCTCTCCCCTCCCCACCCCCCTCTCCCCACCCCCTACTCCCCACCCCTCACCCCTCACCCTATCCCCTCCCCATCCCCCTCTCCCCTCCCAATCCCCCCTTCCCCTCTCCCTCCCCCCTCGCCCCTCCCCGTCCCCATCTCCCCCCTCCCTCCCCCTCCCCCTCCCCATCTCCCTCCCCTTCCCTCCCCTCCCCCCTCTCCCCTCCCTCTCCTCCCTCTCCCCTCCCACATCTCCCTCCCCACTCCCTCCCTCACCTCCCATTCCCTCCCCCCTCCCCCCCCCCCCGGCCCCCACACACCTCGCATTTCCTCTCCGGCGCTGGCTGGCCACATCTAGCCTGTGGTTTGTAGATCAATTTGAAGGGGAAACCTATCCATGACCGGTTGAAATGGTAATCAGGACCTCACAGAGAGTGAGAGGGAGGAAGGACCCTCCCCCCCCCCCCCTAACACACACACACTCCCACCACCTTTCCACCCCTCACGCTCCCGGAGTTGCCAAATAGATAAGAGTGTGAGTAGGGAGATCTCCCTAATAATAGCACCAACCCCGGTAGAGTCAAACCAATGATACTTGTTGCTTCCTACTCCTAACCAGGCACTCGGCATTATTAGGATAGGGCAACGACTGGTTGGCTGAGTGTTAGGATAATCTGACTGAGTGGGATATCTAGTCTGGTCTGATTTCCCAGTGGGGCAGCACTACATAGTCGCCGTGAGTGTGCACTGTCACAAGTCGGTACCCATCCTGATATGACCTTAGATGTTGATAGGACGTAAAACAACAAACAACAAACAAACCCTAATACAAACATTGTAATTAGGGAGAAATACGATGGCCAAAAAGGGGGAGGGGGTTGGAGGGGTGATTGCCCCCTCACACACAAGGGGTTGCAGGGTGGGGAGGGTTGTTTGGCTTCTTCCCCGGAAATTTTTGAAAAAAGGTGTTACAAAATGGTGCATTTTGGTGAAGAAAAAATATTGGTAACTCTTTTTTTTAAACAAGTTAATAATATGATTCTTTGGCAGGACATTACAAATTAAAAGCAGGAAATCGGGAGATTATGGTTATATATGAATGTATGTGTATGTATGTATATATATGTCATATATAATATATATATATTAATTCAGAAATGCTGCAGTGACAATAGGAGAAAAGTTAACCGGTCAATAAAATGAAACATAATTCCTATAGTTGTGTTGGCGACCTCTGGCTGACCGCTAACCGACTGATCCTGACCCTTTGACCTTGGTTTATGGGGGCATCAATTTATCAACCTACCACCCTGTTAACCTCACCTCACCACCCCACCCCGCCCCACCCCATCTCACCCCGCCCCACCTCGCCCCCCTCCCCGCCCCTAATATCCTCACCGCGACAGAACTGCCTGGCCTTCCCTGTCCAATTTCAATGGCGGCGGCCACAGTACCGGGCAGGGGCATTATGGGTATTGTTCTCTTCCGGCCTTGGCCTCATCCGGGACTTTCCAGCCTCGATTTGGCTTCGCCGTCGGCCCCAGGCACCAAGGGTTTGTATGTGTGGGTGTACGTGTGGGTGTGGGTGTGGGTAAGTAAGGAGGAGATACGTGAGGGGGGTGAGGTAGAATTGTAAATACATTGTACCAGTTATTCACTGATCACAGTTGGCGGAAAACTTCATATATCTCTGACTGAGAGATGATTAAATTACATGAAGGAAATTCAAATGTGGTGATGTATCTATGAAAATCGGAGGAGAGCCATAAATAAGACACTCATCAAGATTTGATCTTTTGTTGTGGTATTTTTGTATTTGATACATTAGTTGATTTAAACTTGCATAGTCCAATGGTTTTGAGTTTTTGTCATTTTCTGAGATAAATATATTAGGTTGATTGTTATAATTTACGTTACTTTAGTTTGAATTAATATTGCTTGAAAAGTTTGTTGTTTGTGTTTGTTTGTTGTTGTTTTAGGTCCTAGCAACATCTAAGGTCATATCACCTTTAAAATGACTAACTTTGAAGATACTTGAAGTGTAAACATGCCAAATTAATTTGGGCAAGATTGTCAAAATGCTGACCCCCCATAGGCTTCAGTACTCGCAGGTTCTATTAAATTTGCTTAGTATGCCCTTATAATGTTGCGCCGAATAAGAAAGCCCATTAGCTAAGATGAATATGTGGGTTCAAATCTAGATAAGTGTTTTTCGTTAAAAGAATTGATGCCTTTATTGGATTATACCATTCTAAAGCATCGGAAATTTCAATTGTGGACAATTGGCCTTCTTCATTTCACTGTGTCTTGCCCTCTCCTAGTTATGCGAAACACCAGGATAGATAGTGACAAGTATACATTTTTAAGTCAGTGGTTTAACTCGACCAGGGTTCGAAGTCAGGAGATTTGTATACTATGAACAACCAAGACGGGAGGCAGATGGTCAACTCATTCGGCCATCCTGCCTTCTTACATTGCCAGACCAGATGGCCAAATGAGTTGAGCCTCCGTCTCCCGGTTTGGTAGATCGCACATGTTGAGTCAAACCAATGACATAAAACTTGATACTAGTCGCTTCCTAGCCAAGGACTCAGCATTATTAGGATAGGGCAAGGACTGGTTGACTTACTGTCAGGATAATGTGATTGAGTGGAATATCAGATTATGCTGCTGGCGGCCTGGTTTCCCAGTGGGGCAGCACTATAAATTAGCCATGAGTGCACACTTGCTATCCGGACCGCACTCTGTCCACACCTCTCTCTATCTCCTCTCCGCCGGCCTTGCTCCTCCTTTATATGTCTGAAAAGAGTTCCAGGAGAGGGGGCCCCGCCAGCATTTCACTTTCTACTCTTACTCTGTCCCTGTCTATGGCTCGCTGGTTGGTCGCCATAGAGCAGATAGACACTGTCCCTTGACTCAACTCTCCCCATTTCTCTTTCCTATACTCTACCCTTTTTTTCCTCCCAGGCATACTCCTCCCCCTGACCAGGGCAGTTGTGTGCTTGGGTGCAGCCCTGTACCTTTACATTTTCTCTCGCTTTGTTCTCGTTGCTGAAACCACCGCTGCACCCATCTTTACCCGCCCTTCCTCGAAACCATTGCTGCTGTCGACTGGATACAAGTGCCAACTACCGCTCAATTACTGCCGGACCGAAGAGATTCAGGGCCGCCTCAATGCTTATTTCGCCATTACAATGTTGTAAAGATGTCCCCAGCTTCTACAACACTCCCTACTGAAGTTAAGTCTTCAACCAAAGATTGGGCAGATTTATCGGAGCCTCTCTATTAATGTTGCAGTTCTGCAACAAGGAACCGTTGTAAGGTTACAAACCACCCCCAAAGTCAAGTCACTGTCACAAGTCGGTACCCATCCTGATATGACCTTAGATGTTGCCAGGACGTAAACCTCCAACAACCAACCAACTAATCTTACATAGCCAACTGAAATACTGGTGCTGACATTAAAGCTGCATAGTCCGATGAGAACATTAAATGTTCAAAATCAAAACAATTATCTAGATTTTATTCTACATATCTAACTTAGATACTGGTGCACTTATTATTAAGAATTTGTTGCTGCATAGAAGGGAATACTGAGTCAATTTAATCAAACCTATTACTGCAGAAATCTATATTGTCAGAGCTTTGGCATGCTTGCCGAAATTAACTTTGCATGTCTGGACTTGAAATATCTCTAAAGTTAACCATTTAAAATAAAAGTTACTTCAAACTAAAGTAAGGTAGAATATAACAATCAATCCAGTATGTTTATCTCGGACTATGCAACTTTAAGCATGTATTGCTGCATAGTAGAACTACTGAGTCAAAAGAACCTATCATTGCTGAAGCCTATGGTGTCCAACATTTTAATGTGCATGCTAACATTAACTTGGCATGTTTTCACTTAAAGCTGCATGGTCCGATGAAAACATCCAATTTTTAAAACAAACAAAAATCTAGATTTGATCCTACATATATAACTTAGATACTGGTACACTTATTAAACATTTGTTGTCACATATAAGGGAACACTTAGTCAATTTACTAGAACCCGTTACTGCAGATGCCTATGGTGTCAGAGTTTTGGCGTGCTTGCCAAAACTAATTTTGCATGTTTCCCCATCAAATATCTCAAAGTTGAAATAAAAGTTATTTCAAACTAAAGTAAGGTAGATTATAATGATCAACTTAATATGTTTATCTCTGAAAGTGAGGGAAACTCAAAACCATCGGACTATGCAACTTTAATATGTCTCCAAAGTTAGCCATTAGCCACAGTGACACCGCAACTGAACGCCGTTGGCACCGCGATCAAACCGTACAGGAATGGTGACAGAACCGCGAGACATTGCCTTTACCTGCTTACACTGAGACAGAACCGTTACGCACTGCGACGGCACGACGACGGCACAGCGACGGAAAGAGATGGAACCATGACGTCACAGCGATGGCACACCAGTGACACAGTGACAACACTGCAACGGCACCACGACAGCACAGCGATGGAATGAGATGGAACAGTGACATCACAGTGATAGCACCCTGATGACACGGCAATGGCACAGCAACAACACTGTGACAGAACAGCGACGGAAAGAGACAACACAGCGATAAGATCGCAACAGCGACGTAACAGCGACAACACAGCGATGGAAAGAGACAACACAGCGATAACACCGTGACAGCATCGACACAGCCACGTAACAGCGACGACACAGCGATGGAAAGAGACAACACAGTGATAACACCGCGACAGCATCGACACAGCGACGTAACAGCGATGACACAGTGATGGAAAGATACAACACAGCGATAAAACCGCGACAGCATCGACACAGCGATGTAACAGCGACAACACAGCGATGGAAAGAGATGCCACCGCGATGGCACAGTGACAGAACAGCGATGGAATAAGATGGAACAGTGACGTCACAGTGATAGCACCCTGATGACACAGCGATGGCAGCAACAACACTGTGACAGAACAGCGACTGAAAGAGACAACACAACGATAACGCCGCGACAGCATTGACACAGCGATGTAACAGCGACGACACAGCGATAGAAAGAGACAACACAGCGATAACACCACGACAGCATCGACACATGACATAACAGCGACGACACAGCGATGGAAAGAGATGGCATCGTGATGGCACAACGACAGCACAGCGACGGAAAGAGATGGCACCATGACGTCACAGTGATGGCACCACAATGACACAGTGATGGAAAGAGATGGCACAGTGGCGGCATAGCCGTGTTATTTTCTTGTCGTGTGTGTCAATTTCCTAGAAAATAACACCTGATCAGAATTCCTTTATTGGGCTAAAAATAAATATATATATATATAAAAAGAATTGCTAGAATCCCCCCAAAATGTTTAATCGCTACCAATCACCATACAGGATATATGTGACAAGATATGACGACTGGAAAAGCCGTCGCTACATGAGATAACGTGAAGCTATGATTAGTTTATTCACGAACATCCAGTGGAACTATAAAGGGTAGCCTTTTAAAGAAAAAAGAAAAAGAAAAGAAGAAACGAAGAAAAGAAACCCCAGCCACATGATATGTCAATCTTAGCGGCGGCACACAGGGTTCTGTTCAAAGTGAGTGCTTTACAATAAACATTCACATGTCCACGTCTACTAATGATAGCGTCACGCTAGTTTTGACACAAAATGTTTCCTGCGCATGAGTACTCTCCCCTCTCCCCCCCCCTCCCACCCAACGCACACACTCCCCTCCGCTCGGTACACACTCACATACAATACCCGCTCACCCCTGCTACCGGACGCGGTGGGTGAATCGGTAGAGGGCAGGCCTCCCATGCGGGAGATCGGGAGTTCGATTCCCGGTCGATTCAAACTAATGACTTACACAATTGGTGCTTGTCGCTTCCGAGCTTGGCGCACAGCATTAATAGGATGGGGCAAAGACTGGTTAGCTCAATGTCAGGATAATGTGACTAAGTATGATATCAGGCCATGGTGCCGCTGGCATGATTTCCCAGTGGGGCAGCACTATAAAGTCACCATGAGTGCGCACTGTCACAAGTTGGTTCTGGGCGTCCAATAGCCGATGATAAAATTCAATGTGCTCTAATTTCTAAAGGCATCGTTAAATAAAACAAACTTTCCTTTTTGTCACAAGTTGGTACCCGGCCTGATATGACCTTTGTTGTTGCCAGGATGTAAAACTACAACTAACCGCCCGGTAAACACTCACAATACAATACTGCCACCCCCCCTCCCCCCGCCCCCCCCCCCACACACACACCCATCCTGACCTCAATCCCTTGCACTCAAGATCGTCAACCCCACTCCACACCCAGTCGCCGTCGCCTCTTCGTCCAGCCTCCTGACCACCACAATCACCTCCTTTTCCATGCACAATAACAACGATACCATCGCCAACAGGTCAGTCTCCCCACCCCATGAGCCCACGCTCACCGAAACCAACAAGGACCCCAAGTCCAGCGACAACGAGTCCAATGACACATGCCCAGCAGCCACAGCCTAACCAGCCCCCCACTCCAAAGACTGCACCGAGGCAGGCTCTTGGTCCAAGATAGTTAGAAAGAACAAACACAAGAGGCCCACCACTGCTACACCTCCACACACCGAGTGCCACGGTGATAGCTACCACCCCAAGAGGTTCCTCGCCCTCTTCCTCTTCAATGGCAAGGTAGAGGATGCATTGAAGGAACTCGACAAGTTCGATCACACCCATGGCACTACCCCTCTCTCCCTGGATAAATACCCTGACCACCTCATCATTGGAGCCAAGACACAGGTTTCCCACGACAGGCTCCGAGCCTCATCAACTTTTACCGAGATGCATGGATCGGCCAAGATGCCCCACTATGTCATTTCTGGCCTCCACCCACGTATAAATCCTGCAGAGCTGATCGGACCACATTCCATTGTCAGTCCCTCCTGGATAAAGAAGGGAGACATTGCCACTTACTGTGCCAATATCTTCACTGACCATCCAATAGACATCACTTCCCGACTCGACTGTGGAGCCTACATACTCTTACGAATCGCCACTCCCCACCTCAGACCAACCTTTTGCACCACCTGCCAACAAAACGGCCATTACAAGCATGAATGCAAAGCCATTGCTGCCGTCTGTGCACAGTGTGCCGCTCCGGGACACATTGCCGCTAAGTGCGAGGCGAGGCACCTGTCAGGTGATCTGCCTGCAAAGGAAATCACAACGCCAAGAGTACTGACTGCCCCGTGTACATCCAGCTGTGGAAGCTGTTAAACCCACCCCTACTTCTCCGTCCTGTCTGCCCCACTCCCCCAACCCAACCCGAGACCCCCCCCCACCCCCAACTGCTGCCCTGCCTGCCGAACCTGATGCCCCCCCCCCTTCCACTGCCCCTCCTTCCCCCTCTGCCTCCTCCTACCCACTCCTCCCTACCTCCCCCGCATTGTCCCGGACTGAAATCCAAGATAGCTCTTCTTGCCAACACCTTAAAGAGAGAGAAAATTGACGTCGCACTTCTCAAAGAAACCTTCCTCATCGATCCACCCCGTATCAAAGGCTACACCACATACCACATCCCCGCAGTAAGATGCGCAGCAGCAGGCAGACCCTCATGAGGAACCACCACCTTCATAAGCAACCACATCAACTCCACCAAGATCCCACCCAACAGATTCAACCCTCATTCTGACACCCTTCGCATACGTCTCCACCTAGCACACTACGTCATGGATCTATACAACATTTACACCCCTGTCAACACTACTAATACACTAAACCATATGTTCCGGGCCCTGTAGATTTGCAGCCTTCAGCGCACCAATGCGACTGAAAACTCCCCCAAAAACAAACAAACCTCGTGTTGGGGCTGTGAAATGGCGAGGCGCATTTTCCCACAGTCCTGTCGTCTGCAGACGCCCGCCCGTGTCACAATCGTGCCCCTACTGCACCCCCACACGCCTACCCCCACCCGAATCCCCCACCCCACACACCTGCCACACACGCCACACCCGACACCCATCCCAGCCTCAGAACCCGACCGGGGACACCTGCACACGCAGCCTCAGTTAACAATAACACTCCACCGACAAAATCCTCCATAAATAAACATATATCACTTTTCCCTCACCCACCCCCCTTCCAAAATAAAACCTAACAACACTAACAGCACAGTGTTTGGGGGAAATCAGTTATAGATTTGAGCAAACTGTTTCTCCTGTTTCTTCAGACACCTACAATTAATTAGATGACTTCAGGGCACCGTCAACCTCAATATGTGTGCAAACAAATAGTTTGTGTTTACCATAACGAGCTGGCATTAGAGACCCAATAGGGCCTAGATCAACCAGAAGAGGACCTGTGAGTTAATATGTAAGAAGAAGAAAATGTGTATGATGTATATATAGACAACGCGAGTAGACTCTAAGTTTGCGCTGGGTTCCGACTGTTGTTTAAAAAGTTAGGTTAATAAAGAGTGAATGGCGTGAGCAGGGCGGGCCGGGGGGGGGGGGGGGGTGACAGAGGGAGAGGGTGCGGGGTGGCGGGCGGCGTTTGAAGTGCGTGTGCCCCGGGGGGTGCCACGTTCTGCACGGGTGCCCGGCTGAAGCTGGACGGGTGCCGGGCCCGGCCCGGGCTCGCGCCCTCACCTGTACGTGGCATTGTGCCCCGTGCGGTCACCCCGCTGTGCCCCGCCCGCCGCCCCGCCCCCGGTCCTCCCGGTCACCGGCCCCCGGTTCCCTACGTGCCCCGCCCCGCCGCACACACCCTGTCACAACCCCGACAGTGCTACCACGCCCCAGCTCACTCCCCCTCTTCCTCCTCCTCCTCCTCCTCTGTATCCATCCACACATCCACACACCCACACCTGCAGCACCCGCAGCAACCCCCACATCCTACCACATACACACTCCCTTTTCAGAAACCCCACATTCCCACATGCAACACTCACCTGTCACAACCCCAAATCCCCCCACATGCACACTCACCCTGTCACAACCACCACATCCCCCACCTGCACACCCACCCTGTCAAACCCCACATCCCCCCACACCATGCACACTCACCCGTCAACAACACCCCACATTCCCACATGCACACTCCACCCTGTCACAACCTCAAATCCCCCCACACACACTCTCCCTGTAACAAAACTACATCCCCCACATGCACACCACCTGCCAACAACCCCCACATTCCCCCAAATCCACACTGACCCTGTCAACCCCCACACCCCCACATGCACACTCACCCTTTCATAACCCCCACAGTTCCGTCACACTCCAGCCCCTACCTGTCCCTCCTTTCTCTCCACGGTATCTGTGGCACCCCCCACACGCCCTTCAACAACACCCACACCCACCATTCAACCTGTGCACCCCTACCCCTCCACACACACACACACACACACACAACACACACCACACACCCGCTCCCACTTGTGCACCCTCCGCTCACCCCCCCCCCCCCCACCCCCCACAGGACCTGTGCATCACAAGCATCACCCTTTCTTGCACACCTACTCCATCACCACCCCCAATCCCAATTACACTCCCCTCCCTCCCACCACCCTTTCCTGCCTCGTCTCCCCCCCCCCCCCCCCCCCCCACAGACACACCAACTCACCGCCACACCTAGCCGTTAAGCACAGCTTTAGCTGGCCCGACGACCTGCCTGATAGGGCGGTCGGGTTAGTAACTGTTTAAATGTTCAACTTTGGTTGATCTGACAATGTGTGTGACCTTTTTGTACTTTGCAGCAACCTATGTATAATAATATAATATCAGAATAATATAATAAACCACAGACTAATGACTAAATCTGTTCAGCATTGAAAAGAAGTTCTATCATTTTTTATATATTTTTTTTATTGAGTCTGTATTTATACTGTCCATAGCATATACGCCCGGGTACCCAGGCTTGTTTTCAATGCTGGCCAGTTGTAGTGTTGGTGTTATCTTACCACACAGTAGCTGCTGATAAGGGATTTGATTGCCTGCATTTCAGTAGCAGATAGATAATTGGTTGGTATGGTTAGTAGCCTATGTTAGTTTTTTTGGATTTTCTTGGCATATATGTATCTTATTTTGCTCTACTCTTATTACTAGACTAGCCTACTCCTATTTACATATCATAGGCTTGTATGTACCTGTGAGGTGTGTTATCTGGCTACTCTTGCCACACTATCATGAACTTATATGTTATGGACAGTGTAAATAATCAATCATTAAAAAAATAAAATAATAAAAACTCTTCTCACCTACTTTTTTGCTCTTTACTTTCAATTAATAGGAATGCAATCTCGGCCATCCCATCTGGTATATTAAAGTTCTAAAAAATTCCGGGCGCAAGTCTCAATGCTAGCGCCGGAAGTTAAAATCTGGCGGTGGTGGAGCCACCAGTACCCGTATGAGTAAGGAGCAAATACATGCAGAGAGCCCATTGGCTAATAATATAATATCATAATAATATAATATAATAATATATAGAACAATCCCTTCCGCATCTTTATGCTCGCATAATGTGGGTTCGAAACCTGGTCGAGTCAAACCAATGACTTAAAAATTGATACTTGTCGCTTCCTAGCCTGGCACTCAGCATTCTTAGGATAGGGCAAGGAGCAGTGGAATGAGGAAGACCAATCGTCCATGATTGTAATTTCCCCTACTTAATCAACTAATATAGCAAAAAAGAAACATATATTATATATTAATTATATATTTAATATGTGCTATATAATCTATTATGGGAATATAAACAAGGACACTACCACTTATCAGTTCTCTTCTATATTATTAGTTATTACCTACTATCCTACTGTCATAGGAGTTAGTTCCTGCTTCTGCCACTATGGCGCCCCATGTGAGTGGCTCCTGGCCACCCTGATACCAGCTGCGTCTAGTTAAAGCTGCGCATTGATCTCAATGGTCTGGTGGTGACGTCACAACATGGACGTTTTCATTATGTAACAGATGCGCACTGTCGGCCGCCCCTCTGCTAACATCTATAGCTCCCACTCCACAGTGGCTGCCGGCTCCTACTACTACCAGTGTTGACTTTCTTCACCACTCCATTTAAAACTTTATACTCGTTGATTAAAAATGCACAGTTTTATGGTTTTCACTCTCTGCCATATTCTTAAAAATAAATATTATGCTATACTGATTGCTATGAATGATCTACTTTACTTTAGCTTGGAGTACCTTGGAGTAGGTACCGACAGCGCCCATTAAAAGTCAAGGAATGGTGCTTTTTTCATCAATATTCACATGCTTGTAACTATTTATCTATGTATTTGATTTTGATGAGATTGCATATCCTAGAAGAACAACATTCGTTCTATCCGATGGTCTTGTTTGATTGAATATAGACTAAGTTTGTACTTAAGTAAAATCCATTTGTATAAGTAGTGTATTTAAGTACTATTCCTTCATTACTGGTGTCAATGAAAACAACTCTGAAAACAGGGTATCTTTAATGGGCTCGCACTTCCTTGCACTACATCATAGAAGGTCATGGATGGTACCGGAAGATGCGCAGTGACCTCAGCTTTCTATCCATATAGGTTTGCCCTAGGTCAAAAAGGTCAATCAGGTCAAAGTCTGCAATTTAAAATATTTTCAAAGTTTAAAACCCATCTACTGAATTAAAAAGTATTTAAAACCTAATAAGATTTGGTATGGATAGATAGGCAATTTGATTCCCTTTCCAATGATACCAATCTTACTATAGTGCTAGTTAGTGCAAGGAGGCACAGACAGAATATTGACACCAACTTGTTTGGACATTTGCTGACCACACTAGTTTCACAATGGTAACACCCATGTAGAAACATGTATATGACATTGATGTCTATTGCGATATATTACGGAATATATAATCTAATATTGGGCCAAATTTGGGGAAGATCCAACTGTTGCTCTAGGCACAGTGAATATTTAAAGATTTATTTTAATCATTATTTTGGGTTTCAGACACTTTTAATTTGTATTTGCAATCAAGATGCAGCTTTTGATAGTTTTCACTAAATTATTGTTATAGCTAATATCCATTAGTTCCATATGCTATGTGTGCAAAATTTAAAGAAGATCCATCTACTGGATGAGCCACAGTTGGAGTGTCAGTTCTTTTACACACCCATCACACCAATGTAGTTAGTTCTCAAAACGTTCGACCCTGTTCTAAAACGGGATGTGGTCGGGGTAGAACGTGGCTGCAAGAAAATTGTGGGCATGCTCAAAGTTCTGGAGCACCTTTCCATTCTAGGCCATCCATTCCATTCGTAAAAAGACCATAAAAAGTTGCTACTACATCCATTCCGTTCACGCACAGTTTGAGCCTGTTCAGCAACATTTTCAAGAACGTAGTGAGAACTAGTTTGGTGTGATGGGGGTATTACAATTTATTTAATTTTTCAAAACACCTGAAGATAAAGTTAAATTTGATCCTTCTGTGTAGCATTGAAAAATGGTCCCCCGTCCACCCACCTTTGGGGACAATCGGGGGCAATCATAAGTGACAGCGGACGGCGGGAAAGAGAGCTTTGTGTCTAATCTATGCGCATCCGTCCTAATTGATTTACTGTCCCTCCCAGGTGCACCGCGGCGCGACTGGACGCTGCGCAGTCTGCGTGACGGGCTGCCCGGGGCCGACCGTGGGAACGGTGGGGGCAACCTCTCCTGGAAGGAGTGGGTTAAAGGCGCTGCAGCCTCTCGCCATATGGCCGCTCGTTTTGATGACAGGCACCTTCTCAGTGTGCACATCTGTGCTCTTTGTGGGCGGTGGGTGGTGGGTTGTGGGTGGTAGGTGGTAGGTGGTGGGCCGCCAGTACTAGCAACTGACAGGCGGCAGTATATGTATATATATATATGTGATGTATAAGCATTATGCGAGTATAAAGCCGCGTAAGGGAATTCCTATGTCTTTATTACACTGTATTATGTTATTCCGATATTATATTATTGGCCAATAGGCTCTCTGCATCGATTTGCATCCTACTCATACGGGCACCAGTGGCTCCACCACCGCCGAACCATACTTCCGCCGCTACTACTGTCACTTGCGACCGGAATTTTTCCTTTTAGGCTAGGGCAAATATTCCCTATGCCAGAGAATATATTATCTCAACCCACATTCATTGTCTTTCTCCCTTTTGTACTGTAGCTTGTATTTATATATATATATATATATATATATATATATATATATATATATATATCTATATATATATACAGTAAAACCTCTGTAGCTGGGCACCTCCACCGGAAGACCACTCCCCTATAATGATCGCTTTATTTGTGTCCCAACACTACCATTGCAACCATATTCTAACTCCCTAAATCGACCACTTAAAGTCGGTCCCAAGGTCGGTCGATTTAGAGAGGTTTTACTGTGTATATAGATATATAGATATATAGATATATATAGTACTATGCGGTGAATTCATGTAACTGCAATATACTGCAATATATATTAATCATTATGCATTACTGCAATATATATTCATATGTGTATAACTGCAATATATATTTATATACTTATAGATGGGTATTTCTGCAGTATATATATATATATATATATATATATATATGCATTAATGCAATATATATTCATGTATGTATTACTGCAATATATATTCATGTATGTATTACTCCAATGTATATTTATATATGTATAAGTGCAATATATATATGTATGTGTTACTGCAATATACTATGCATATTACTGCAATATATATATACGTATTACTTCAATATATGTATCTATATTCATACATATTACTATTACTAGTATTAGTGCACTATATACTCATATATGTATTACTGCAATATATATTCGTATATGTATAACTGCAATATTATATCTATATATATATTATTACTGCAATGTATATCTATATATGTGTAACTGCAATGTCTCTCTCTCTCTCTCTCTTCTCTGCAAAATATATATGAAGAGTTCAGGAGCAAAACCAGGTACACGCCAATCCAAAAATCTAGTTTAAATAAAAGATGTTTAGATGCAAATAATTTTAATTCTCACTAATTCCACTATTCATATGGTCATATGGGTATGAAGCAATGAACAAAAAATAGGAATATAACAAAATTAAATTTTTGAAGATTTGATTCCAATGTTTCTCTCCATTTTTGGATTGGCGTTTACGTGGTTTTGCCCCTGAACTCTTCACATATATTACCGCAATGCATACACACACATATATATATATAACTGAAATATATACATAAACTGCAATATATATATATATGCTCTATAATCCATTATGAGAATATAAACAAGGACACTACCGATCTTCAGTTCCCTATGTAATAGTTAGCACTTATCCTATCTAGCTGACCCTGTTATTATGACATAGACCACGGTGGCGCCCCCTGTGAGCGGCCCTGTGCACTGTATGCCAGCTGCGCCTGGCCTTAACGCATTCAATATATATAATATATATAATAATCGGCAGGCATCAATCATGGAAACGAGTAAAGTTGGCGAAATATAAATACAGAGCTACACAAATATATATATATATATATATATATATATATATATATATATATATATTTATAAAGCAAGTCAGTATCTTTGTCATTTCAATTCACATAATATTAACAGAATATATAACACATGATATATGCATCCAGACCCGCCAAATAGACTCTATATCCACACGTTGGTCTGTGCATAGACAATCCCTAACATACAGATAATTACATAATCACTGCGCGCTGGTAGTTTGCTCGCTGTGTACGTTCTACAACTCCCGCCTGGTCACTTCTGTCGCGATCAGCCGGGGTTGACTTGTTTGTGAACCGTACCCTGCTTGTTGCCCGCCCCCTTCGGGGCCCCCCGGGCAGGCGACACGTGACCTCCCGACGCCGGCGACCTTTGACCTCAGACCCGCAGCCAATCTTGGCGGCGCATCTGTGTTTGTCAGGTGGGTGGGACTATTTTCGCTGCCTCGTCAGTAATCTCCCACTACATGCATATCTGCCGGAGGTCGATTATGTTGTATATGTAGACATTGCCCCCACCAACCAGACGGGGTGGCCGAATGAGTAGAGCGACCGTCTCCTGTTTTGGGAGATCCGAACCCATGAGTTTGTGGGTTCGAATCCTGTTCGAGTCAAACAAATGACTTAAAAATTGGTATGTGTCGCTTCCTAGCCTGGTGCTCGGCATTATTAGGATAGGGCAAAGAATGGTTGGCTCAGTGTCAGGATAATGTGACTGAGTGGGATATCAGGTCATGGTGCTGGTGGCCTGGTGTCTCAGAGCGAGGCAGCACTATAAAGTCACCATGAGTGTGCACTGTCACAAGTCGGTACCCGTCCTGAGATGACCTTAGATGTTGCTAGGATGTAAAACAACAAAAAACAAACATTGCCCCCTCCGATGGCTACCTACCTACATTTATATATATACATATATACATATATACATATATACATATATACATAAGAGTTCAGGCGCAAAACCACGTAAACGCCAATTAAAAATTATAGTTTAATTTTAAATAAAAGTTGTTAACATGAACATTATTTTAATTCTCACTGATTCCACTTTTCATATGCTGGCATGATTATGGAGCAATGAACACAAAAACAACTAAGAACATGACAAAATAAACTTTTTGAAGTTTGATTCCAATGTTTATCTCCATTTTTGGATTAGCATTTACATGTTTTTACGCCTGAACTCTTCATATATATATAGGTGTTTTATATATATAATATATGTGCTATATAAGTGATTATGTGAATATAAATAAAGAATAGACCATAATGTTTCCGGGGGCCCCTTCTGGGCCCCCCTCCCCCCCCATCTATCCACCACCATGACTCTGAGCAGAACCCTGGTCTGGGCACTCTCTCCGCTCCCGACCTCGGCACCGGCACCGTCTGCCTCTTCCCTCACTTCAAAATATATATGTTTTATATATGATGTACAACGCATTACACGAATATAAATTCAAGGGAAACATGTACTCTATATATATTCATCCTTTGCGCATTGTTGGAGTCCCCCCCCCCCGCTGCTGTCGGGGTAAATGGTGGATGCCCCCCCCCCCCACACACACACACTGGAGGAGCCCATATTTAGAAATCCTTATTTAAAGGGAGAGGGATGCTCCCAGAACCGGCCAAGTGAGTTAATTTAGCATGATTACATGCCGAGAGCCAATCCGGTCTCATTGGAATCCACCTACTACGTCTGTAGTTGGTTAGTTGTTGGAGTTTTACGTCCTGGCAACATATAAGGTCATATCAGGACGGGTAACAACTTTTGACAGCTCAAGGCAACTATGTAGTGCTGCTCCACTGGGAAATCAAGCCACTGGCACCATGACCCGATATCCCACATAGTCACATTATCCTGACACTGAACTAACCAGTCCTTGCCCTATCCTATTAATGCCAAGTGCCAGGCTAGGAAGTGATAAGTATCAATTTGATATGTCATTGGTTTGCCTCGACCAGGAACCAAACTCCCGACCTTCCGCACGCGAGGGCCATACTCTACCGATGGGGGCATGATATATTTAATAATATAATTAATAGTGCATAGCGATAATTGATATACATATGATATTGTGATATCGATTCAGGAAATTTGCTTAATATTTATGTTCATATAAATTATAATTGTTGTAGTTACTTTTAGTGCCTTCGGGCGAGTGACTTATCACCTTGTAGTTGTACTCATTGGCCGGAATTGGAACACTAAGTATAGTACCGGTAATTGTAGGATTATGTGAGGATAACTTCTTATGTAATACTATTACTCCTATTAGTATAACTATTACATTTATAGTATTAGGAATTGTAGGGTTGTGATAATAGTTGCTCATGTAATAAGACTGATAATTGTAGGATTGTGTAAAGATAATCTGTGGATAATTCCTTATTTAATACTATTTAGTATTAGTACTACTAGTAGTATTTGTGGTGTTCTGTGTGGCGGAGTGGTTAGAGTGTCTGACTTTTTTTCTAGGTCAGACTCCTAATCTGAAGGTCAGTGGTTCGATTCCCCATGCCCCCCGCCTCTGCCAATTTGGATTTCCACTGCTGTGTATAACTTACAGTGTCATCAAAGGCCAGTTGCTCTCATACCATGTCTATGTGGTGTGGGAGGTTAAAAATTGCTTGGGTCGGTAAAAGTGTAGGTTCAGGCTTTCTATCGACAAACTGTCTAATGGTGAAAACAAGTCTATTCAGACTTATCCATGATAGGGACTATAAATCTTCAAGAAAAAAATAGGAAAAAAAGTAATTGAAAGATTATGTTATGTATAAACTGTTATGCGTATATTATTCATGCAATGTAATTATCCTGTTCTCTATTGTCTTCCCCCCAACACCTTGACAAATTGTATAAGTTTAGTGTGTTGGGTAGGTGGAGCTGGTGGTTGGTGTGCGGCCTGGAGGGCAGGTTAGCTGCTCCAAGCAGCCCTACTCCCCGCCTTCCCTCCAGGTGGCCTCCTGCTCACCCTCCTTCTGCCCACCCACCTCTCCTATTTTTGCTCAATAAAGTATGCGGTAGGTCTTTTTAGGGGGCCAGCCAGAGTTATTGGCTCGATCCAACTTCCTGTCTTGTGTTCCTTATGTAATGTAATAATAATATGGTGATTGCTCCTCATGTAAATACTGTTGTAATTGTAGGGTTATGTGTGGATTTCTCCTCATGCAACATGGCTGGTAATTGTAATCTTATATTGGGATAGTTCATCAAATACTATTGTAATTGTAGGGTTATCTGTGAATAATTCCTCATGAAACACTATTACAAATTGTATAATTATACATGGGTATCTCCTCATGTAATACTTTTGGTAATTGTAGGATTCTGCTAGGATAGTTCCTGACGTATTATTAATGGTAAATATAGGTTATTATATGTGAATATATCTTCATGTATTAAGTGCTGACCATGTCATGATGTGAGGATATCTCCTCATGTAATACTACTGGTAATTATTGGTTTATATGTGGAAGTATCCTCGTGTAGTTATATCGTTAAAGCTGGACAGTCCGATGGTTACTCGCAGTTTTGTGAGAAAAATATATTAAGTTGATTATTGTATTCTACCTAACTTTACATTGAAGTAAATTTAGTTTTGGATGGCTAACTTTTGAGACATTTGAAGTGCAGCCACGCAAAATTAATTTAGGCATGCATGCCAAAACTCTGACACCATAGACTTGTGCAGGAACATGTTTTGCCCTTCTCAATCAATCAATAGTTCCGTCCTCTAGTCGAGGGTTGGATGCAATGGTTCCACACTTGTCCCGATGGTGTGCTGTTCTGATAGACTGTGAATAATTTAAGCCTGTCCACTGTGAAATATTTGTAAACCATGATGCAAATGCTTAATAAGTTTATCAGTATCTAAGTTTGATATGTAGAATCAAATCTAGCTGAATGTATTGATCTTGAAAATGTGATGCTTCATCGGACTATGCAGCTTTAATTGTAGGGTTATATGTGGTAATATCGGCTATGAAGTATGATGTAAATTGTTCCCATACAACAAAGCCCATGTTCTTTGTATTACTAGTAGACAGCACGGGATGGCAAGATCGGTAAGAGCCACTCACTGGCTGGCCTCATGTTCAAGAAGTCGTGGGTTCGATTCCCAACCGAGTCAAACCAATGACTTAAATATTGACACATACCGCACTGTCACAATGTCCCCAGGATGTAAAACACCAACAAACAGATAAAACAAGCAATCATTGCAATGAAAGGAAATTTGTTTTATTTAATGACGCCTCTAGAGCCCATTGATTTTTATCATTGGCTATTGGACATCAAACATATAGGTCATTCTGAACTATTTCTTTGGAGGAAGCCCTCTGCTGCCATATACTGCTACTCTTTCCAATAAGCAGCAAGGACAGCCCATACCACAGGCTTTGATGAACCAGTTGTAGCCCCACTGGGTGGAACGGAAAATATCCCAAACTGCAAATGTGTCCACTGAGCAGGATCGACACTAGATAAAAGATTCAGCCGGTACTTGTAGTACACGGGTGAAGATCAGCCTTATATAAAAACAGTAGAAAAATCGGGCTAATGAAATGAGTATTTATGAGAGCCTAATTTCACAATCTAAGAAGCGACATTTATTCTTTGGATATGTCTTCATATTTACCCGTGACTTTTGAGTTGAAAAATATAATAAAACATATACTTTAATGCAATTTAAAAGTGAAATCTACAGCGTTCTCTGGCCGCCATCTTGTCTTTTTGCATTCTCTCCCATTTCACCAACTCTGCGCTGATATAAGTAACCATTTGACACTGGTGCCAGGCATTCTACTTCTTGTGCCATACTAAAGCTATTTTCGCCCGTATTTAGACTACGTTGTCGTTCACCCCTGTACTGGAAGTACGGGGTGAATCTTTTATCTAGATCGACACCTTCACAGGTGGACACTCTACTGCATGAGCTACGACCCGCTCCTCTTCGCTGCAATGGATGATTTGTTACAAGGCCTCTGCTATTTGTATGTAATACAGCCCCTACTTGTGGGTCGGCGATTTGCGTGTAACCCGATCTGCCTAACCGCGACCCACCGGCTTTAGTTTAACTGTCCCTGGCCGTTCTGTGCCTATTACCACACCAGGCAGACCCCGTCCACCGCAAATATACCAGGCACATCACCCGGCGTTCTCAGTAATAAGGGATTAGTTGTTGTGTAAAATAACGCACTCTGCATATGTTTAAAATCCCTTGACTGGACAGGAATATCGGAGGCTTAAGCCTTGTTCACACACACAACTTTAGGCTGAACTAGATAAGGCGAACTAGATGAGGCGAACTAGTGTCGTGTCCACACATGCAGTATTCTCGAGGCGGTTTAAGGCGGAAATCGATATCTGCGCATGAGCAAGTCCATACTAACCAGCGCCAGTTTCGGTTAGTCGACGTCACCGCAAGAGAGTGTTGGTTTGACCTAGATATGTATGGACTGAATCGTATTGGTTTGGAACGGTCAAAACTTCTGCTGGGCAGTGAAAACCTTAAAATAAATCATGAAAAAAATATCTGTGCACCTCTAGCAGGTTCATAGAGCAAATTTACCGGAAAGTCAACAAACTCAGGTCTCGACTGTGACGTCCTTAATCCGCCTCAACTAATCCGCTTGCGTGTACACACGCAAGATAGGCCGACTCAAGTTAGATCGCTTCATATAACCTACCTCGCGACGCGGTTTACTTGAGGTGAACTAGATGAGGCGACTTAACCTTAAGTCGCCTCAGCGTAGCGTCCACACGGCGAATGTGAGGCGACTTAGATGAGGCAAACTAGTTGAGGCGACTTAACGCCCGTGTGTGAACACGGCTTTAGAGTTAGAGGCCATTCTAGAACAATCTCGCAAACAAAAAGGTAAACCAGACAAGTATTCAATTAATTAAACCTGCATATTCCGATGAAGCATCAAATTGTCAAAACCAAAACAATTATCTAGATTTCATTCTACACATTAACTTAGATCATCATTATCATCATCATCATGCAGTCGGTCACGATGCGACAAAGACTGCTTTCATTACTTGACTGCCACTCTCCATTTACCTCTCTGCTGTGAGAGTGATGTCCATTAGATACTCATGTAATTATATACTGATGTAATTATATACTGATGTAATTATTAGGCATTTGTTGCCACATAGAACTTGAGGGGATATTGAGTCAATTTGATAGAACCTATCACTGCTGAAGCCTATCGTGTCAGAGTTTTGGCGTGTTTGCCAAAACTAATTTGACATATTTGCACTTCAAATATCTCCAAACTTAGCCATTTAAAATTAAATTATTTCAAACTAAGGTATGGTAGATTATAAGAATCAATTTAATGTAATTATCTCAAAAAAATGGCAGAAACTCAAAACCACCAGACTATGCAGCTTGAAAATCCCTGGATTTAGTTTTTACTTGCGTCTGCAGGTAATGACAGAATACTGGACACTTAAGCCCTGGTCACATACATGTTAGTGAACGTAGTTGAACGTAGTTGAACGTAGTTGAACGTTTTTGAACATAGGATAGATTAACGTGAGTGAAACATGCTATCACTATGTTAAGGTACGGCAGGTTTTGGTTGATCACCCACCTAATAGTATGGATAAATACATTACGGTACGGATCCCGGTATGCTATGGTACGGATCTGGGTATGTCCAACTACATTCAACTATGTTCATCTACATTCAACTACGTTACCCTCCACTACGCCCAACTACGTTCAACTTCGTCCACTAATGGTTATGTGACCATGGCAGAACGGCCATGGTTTTGTGCGGGTCAAAGTATGCTAGAGTATGCTAGAGTATAGTAAGAAATATGCTAGAGTATGCTAGAGTATGCTAGAGTACGTTATGATCACAGAGGCTATGTCTGCCTCAAACTTACCTCTCTTTTGAACATGTCCAAAGCTTAAATCGGAACTCACTGCCCACACACATTCTTATCACATTCTTATCACATTCTCATCACAGAGAAGTACGGATGCCAGTACGTTCAACTACGTTCAACTACGTTCAACTACGTTCAACTACGTTCAACTACGTTCAACTACGTTCAACTACGTTCAACTACGTTCAACTACGTTCACTACGTTCAAACACCAACACCAACACCAACACAACACTTCAACTCCCAACTACGTTCAACTACGTTCAACTACGTTCAACTACGTTCAACTACGTTCAACTACATTCAACTACGTTCAACTATGTTAGCCTCCACTACGTTCAACTACGTTCACTAACGTGTATGTGACCTGGCCTTTAGAATCCATTGTAGAACAATCTCACAAACAAAGGCCAGAGCAGAAGCAGGCAAGAATTCAATTAAAGTTGCATGGTTCGATGAAACATATTTTTTTTCAAAACCAAAGCACTTACCTACATTTGATTCTATATATCCAACTTAGGTACTGGTGCATGAACTAAGGCTTTCCGGGCAGCATTTACAGAATAATCAGTAAATTTATGAGTATGACCCTATCCCTTTGGACACCTACTTTGAAGCAGCCATTAGACAGGGAGGCCACAAACCAATTAGGTCAATCTCATGACCTTATTAATCTTGCCCTCATTCCCAGTACCATATATGGCATCAGTCAGGTTCCAGACTACTTACACATTAATAGGTCATTCCTCATCACGTGACCATCGCGAGATGTGAATCTGGGTCACAACAATAAGACCTTTGACAAGCTTGTTGAAATAATTTTCGATTCTTTCAGCTCAAATTGCTCCAAAATTAACCATTATTCATGCAAATGAGCCTGGAACAATAAATAGTAGGGCATACTTGTGCAAAAATTTGAAGATCATGGGACTATGCAACTTTAATTAAAGCTGCATAGTCTGATGAAAATATCAAATTTTCGTAACCAAAACAACTATCTAAATGTGATTCTACATATCTAACTTGGATACTGATGCACTTATTAAACATTTATCACCACACAGAAGGGAATACCGAGGCAATTGAATATAACCTGTTACTGTAGAAGCCTATGGGGTCAGAGTTTTGGCGTGCTTGCCAAAATTAATTTTGCATGGTTCCACTTCAAATATCTCAAAAGTTAGCCACTTAAGATAAAAGTTACTTTAAGCTAAAGTAAGGTACATAATAACGATCAACCTAATGTATTTATCTCAGAAAATTTCAGAAACTCAAAACCATCGGACTATGCAACTTTAAGAGGGGCGGGTTTTTGATAGATGAGGAAAGTGCTACAGTTACTTAAAGTGTGCAGGGATTTAAAACCGAATAGTCCGATGATTATCGCTTTTTCAAATAGAACTGTATTTAGTTTGTTTGTTGTTGATTTACGTCCTAGCAACATCTAAGGTCATATCAGAATAGGTTTATTTAGTTGAAAAGAGGTGGTTTAAAAAAAAGGAAGGTGTAATATACGCGCATCTTTATGAATTAGTGCATAAATGGGATGGGCTAGACATTTTTGGTTTGATGGTGTAGTTCCCATGTTTGCCACCAGTGGCGCCACATTGAACAGAACGGTAACGCATATTAAGGGTGAGTGGGTGGGGTAGTTTTACTTCTGGAACCCTGTTTCGAGGACGGGGCTGGTAAACAACCCCAGAGAAAAGGTTTGTTTGTTTCTTTGAGTTTTATATCCTGGTACCATTTAAGGTCATATCAGGATGGGTACTGACTTGCGACAGTGAGCACTCATGGTAAATTTACGAGGCCACAGGTACCATGACCTGATATCCCACTCAGTCACATTATCCTGACACTGAGCTAACCAGCCCTTGCCCTATCCTAAAATTGCTGAGCGCCAGCCTAGGAAGCGACAAGTATACATTTGGTAAGTCATTGGTTTGACTCGACCGGGAATCAAACTCCCACCCTTCATCACGGGAAGCCTGCGCTCTACTGATTCAGCCAACATGTCCAGTCTCATGTGTAGGACAGCGGGGTTATGCACATATTTGCAGGTATTCCCAATATAATTGGTTAGATATATTGGTCACGTGCTTATCTGGCACAGCCTGTGGCTTTTGGAATGCAGAATTGATTAAATCATGTAGAACTTTAAAAGATGAATAGAGACAATTTAGGGATTGTCTTCTATATTTCTGTCCTATTACCATGTCATATTACCATGCCATATTACCACGCCATACTACAATGACATAGCATGCCATGCCATGTCATACCATGCTATGCCATGCCATGCCATGCTATGCAATACCATGCCATATTACCATATTACCATGCTATATTATCATGTCATATTACCATGCCATATTACTATGCCATATCATACCATACAGCCATGCCTTTCCATGCCATGCCTCTCCATGCCATGCCTCTCCATGCAATGTCATTCCTCTCCATGCAATGCCATGCATCTCCATGTAATGCCATGTCTCTCCATGCAATGACATTCCTCTCCATGCCATGCCATGCAATGCCATTCCTCTCCATGCCATGCCATGTCATGCCATGCAATGCAATGCCATGCAATGCAATGCCATGCAATGCAATGCAATGCAATGCAATGCCATGCCACACAACGCTTCCCCACCTACCATCTGCCTTCTCTTCTTTCTTTCTTTCTTAATTTAGTTAGTACGCATGGTTCACCCCATTGCCTCCCACGGCACATCGGAAGAACTGAACAGATTCACAATTTTCTATAGAACGAGTGTTTTAAAAGGCCATTTCGCTCCCGTTAGGACACATTGACAGCGTGAGTTTTTTGGGCGGCCATTTTTTTTCCTGGGGAGAGAGGGTTGGACGAAGGATTCTTTGAGCGCTCCTCAACCCGTCAGGGCTGTTGGCGTTTTATAGAAAACTAATTCCACCACAACACAGCCCTCGCCCGGAGGCGAAACATTGGCTGTGTTTGGGGTGTGTGTGTGTGTGGGAGGGGGGGCGGTGAGTGTTGGAGTTTTGCGTCCTGGCAACATCTAAGGTCATATTAGGATGGTTACTGACTTGTGGCAGTGCACACTCATGGGGACTTTATAGTGTTGCCCCACTGGGAGACCAGACCACCAGCACCATGACCTGATATCCCACTCAGTCACATTATCCTGACACTGAGGCAACCAGTTTTTGCCCTATCCTAATAATGTAATAATGCCGATCAACTGGCTAGGAAGCGACAACTATCAATTTTGTATGTCATTGGTTTGACTCTACGGGTGTTTTGAACCAATGGGATTGAATCGTGCGATCTACTAAAACAGGAGACAGACGCTCAACTCATTCGGCCTGAGGGGTGTGGGTGAACAACAACAAAAAACTTTGAATATTAATTTATTATCGATTTACTTTGCCAATCCTTCCGTGAGTAACACTGTGTATGCCTCACTTTCTTTGAACATGACTTGGCTTTCTTTACTGGCCTCATTTATCATTTTTGACAAGGACCTGCCCAGGTGGGATCAAAAACGCACGGCGCCACATAGGGCCCTCCTCAAAGTTGATCATTGTTGGTTCACAGAGCTGGCACCGCGCTTCGTTTCACACGTCGCCACAGGGGGCGCTTTCACGCCTCCTGCCCCATGAAGAGCCACGTATTGTGTGGTACAGATTATCTAATCATTTCTTCTGCATATAGACTAGTGAGGGTTTGGAGTTTGTGTAGTTGGTGGTGGTGGGGGTGGGGGGGGGGAGGTGGGGTGGTGGAGGTGGCGGCGGTGGTAATGGTGGTGGTGATGGTGGTTGTGGGTGGTGGAGGGTGTGGTCGGGTGGTGGAGGTGGTGGTGGTGTTGATGGTGGTGATCGTGGTTGTGGTGATGGTGGTTGTGGGTGGTGGAGGGTGTGGTGGGGTGGTGGAGGTGGTGTTGTGGTGATGGTTGTTGTTGTGGTGATGGTGGTTGTGGGAGGTGGAGGGTGTGGTGGAGGTGATGGTGGGGGTAAGGATGGGGGTGCGGTGTGGTGGAAGTGGGGATGGGGTGGTGGTGGGGGTAGGTGCAGTGTTGTGTGTTGTGGTGGTAGTGGTGATGGTTGTGGTGGTGGTGGTGGGGTGGTGGTTGTGGTGATGGTTGTGGTGGTTGTGGTGGTTGTGGTAGTGGTGGTGGTGGTGATGGTTGTGGTGGTGGTGGTGGTGGTGGTGATGATGGTGGTTGTGGTGGTAGTGGTGGTGCTTGTGTTGATGGTGGTGGTGGTGATGGTGGTGATGATGGTGGTGGTGGTGGTGGGGTGGTGGTGGTTGTGGTGGTGGTGATGGTGATGATGGGGTGGTGGGGGTGGTGTGGTGATGTGTGGTGGTGGGTGGGATGTGGTTGTGGTCGTTGTGGTGATGGTGGTGTGGGGTGGTGGTGGTGTATTTATGTGCGGCGTGGTCGTGCTGATGGTGTTGTGGCTGGGGTTCATTATATATATATATATATTTATATTTATTTAAAAAAAATGTATACTGCCTATCAATATCATAGATAAGTCTGAATAGACTTGTTTTCACCATTAGACAGTTTTTGGATAGAAAGCCCGAGCATACACTTTTACCGACCCAAGGGATTTTTAACCTTCCACACCACATCGATATGGTATGACATGAGAGCAACTGGCCTTTGATGACGCTGTAAGTTATACACAGAGGTGGAAATCCAATTTGGCAGAGATGGGGGGGGGGGGGGGGGGCATGGAGAATCGAACCACCAACCTTCAGATTAGGAATCCGACCTGTAAAAAAGTGTATGTTTGTTTGTTTGTTGTTGTTTTACCTCCTAGCAACATCTAAGGTCATATCAGGACGGGTACTGATTTGTGACAGTGCGCACTCATGGTGACTTTATAGTGCTGTCCCACTGGGAAACCAGGCCGCCAGCACCATGACTTGGTATCCCACTCAGTCACGTTATCCTGGCACTGAGCACACCAGTCCTTGCCCTGTCCTAATAATGCCGAGCGCCTGGTTAGGAAGCAACAAGTATCAATTTTTAAGTCATTGGTTTGACCAGGGTTCGAACCCACGACCCCACGATCTACCAGCACGGGAGATGGACGCTCTAACTCATTCGGCCACCCCGTCTGACATTCTAAGTATCTAACCACTCTGCCACAGTATGGCATAATCGATTTGATTCTATACATCGAACTTAGATACTGGTGCATTCATTAATGATGAACTGCTGCATAAACATGGCAGGAATCTTATGTAGCAGTCACACTACGACGACAAGGGGGTGACGACAGCCCGGCGACTGGGATTTTGTGAAATCCCGACGACATATGCAAATTCGGGCTAAGTTGGACGACAATCGGACGACATCCGGACGACATCGGGACGACAAACGGGACGACAGCGGGACGACAGTGTCTGTGTCTGTGTGTGTGTGACTGTGTCTCTGTGTGTGTCTCTATGTGTGTGTCTGTGTCTCTGTGTGTGTCTCTGTGTGTGTCTGTGTGTGTGACTCTGTGTCTCTGTGTGTGTCTCTATGTGTGTGTCTGTGTCTCTGTGTCTGTGTGTGTCTGTGTGTGTGTCTCTGTGTTTCTGTGTGTGTGTCTCTGTGTGTGTATCTGTGTGTGTGACTCTGTCTCTGTGTGTCTCTGTGTGTCTCTATATGTGTGTCTGTGTCTCTTTGTGTGTCTCTGTGTTTCTGTGTGTCTGTGTGTGTCTCTGTGTTTCTGTGTGTCTCTGTGTCTCTGAGAGTGAGAGTCAGACTGAGAGTGAGAGTCAGAGTCAGACTGAGAGTCAGAGTCAGACTGAGAGTGAGAGTGAAAGTCAGAGTCAGACTGAGAGTGAGAGTCAGACTGAGAGTCAGAGTGAGAGTCAGACTGAGTCAGAGTCAGACTGAGAGTCAGAGTGAGAGTCAGACTGAGAGTGAGAGTCAGACTGAGAGTGAGAGTGAGAGTCAGAGTCAGACTGAGAGTGAGAGTCAGACTGAGAGTGAGAGTCAGACTGAGAGTGAGAGTCAGACTGAGAGTGAGAGTCAGAGTCAGAGTGAGAGTCAGACTGAGAGTGAGAGTCAGACTGAGAGTGAGAGTGAGAGTCAGACTGAGAGTGAGAGTCAGACTGAGAGTGAGAGTCAGACTGAGAGTCAGACTGAGAGTCAGAGTCAGAGTCAGACTGAGAGTGAGGCACACACAGAGACACAGACACACACACAGAGACACAGACACACACACAGAGACACAGACACACACACAGAGACACAGACACACACACACAGACACACACAGAACACACACACAGACAGAGACACACACACAGACACACACACACACAGACACACACAGACACACACAACACAACCACACACACACACAGACACAGACACACACACACACACAGACGAACACACACAGACACACACACAGACACACACACAGACACAGACACAGACACACACAGACACACACACACACACAAGAACCACACACAGAGACACAGACACACACAGACACACACAGACACACACAAGACACAGACACACAGACACAGAACAACACACACACACAGACACACACACAGACACAAACACAGACACAAACACACACAGAGACACACACACAGACACACACATAGACACAGACACACAGAGACACACACATAGACACACATAGACACACACACACCTAGACATATACACACAGACACACACACAGAGACACAGACACACACACAGACACAGACACACACACAGACACAGACACACACAGACACACAGACACACAGACACACACATACACACAGAGACACACACATAGACACACATAGACACACATAGACACACATAGACACACATAGACACATACACACATAGACACAGACACACACCCGGAAAGTAGCCCGCGAAGGGTAAAATACCGCGGTAGACACCTCCGACTCTTTGATGAGTAGATGACGACAGCGCGGCGACAGTGCCACGGCAGTGCCGCGACAGTGCCGCGACAGTGCCGCGACAGTGCCGCAACAGTGCCGCAACATCGGCTGTCGTCGCCTGTCGTCGAAGTTTTTCAACATGTCCAAAATACCCACGACAACCCGGCGACAGTCGAGAAACAGTGGAGAAACTGGAGGTGTCGCGGAGGTGTCGCGGCGACACCTGCACGACACCTGCGCGACAATCGACGACAATCGACGACAGACCGGAAGTCGCTGTCGCAGGGCTGTCGTCGCCGCTTGTCGTCGTAGTGTGACAGCCACATAAGGTCAATTTATTAGAACTAGTTACTGCTGAAACCTGTGATCTACATAAATTCGGTGCACACCGACATTAATTTGGCATGATTTCACTTTCAGTCCAAATATCGCCAAAGTTAACACTTTAAAATTAAAGTTATTTCAAAATAAGTTGAAATAAATTATATCGATCAACCTAACAAATTTTGGCGTGTTTGCCAAAATTAATTTTGCATGCCTGGCACCCGACGGAGTGGCCGAATGATTTGAGCGTCCGTCTCCTGTTTTGGGAGATTGGGGGATCCAAACCCATGGGTTTGTGGGTTCGAACACTGGTCGAGTCAAACCAATTACTTAAAAATGTATACTTGTCGCTTCCTACTCCTAGCTAGGCCCTCAGCATTATTAGGATAGGGCAAGGAGCAGTGGAATGAAGAAGACCAATCGTCTGCGATTGAAATTTCCTAATGCACCAACAATATATATGTATATCTCCAAAATTAGCCATTTAGAATAAAAGTT
>CM059186.1:13636058-13682186 GCA_030323885.1 Branchipolynoe longqiensis
GGACCTGCCCAGGTGGGATCAAAAACGCACGGCGCCACATAGGGCCCTCCTCAAAGTTGATCATTGTTGGTTCACAGAGCTGGCACCGCGCTTCGTTTCACACGTCGCCACAGGGGGCGCTTTCACGCCTCCCGCCCCATGAAGAGCCACGTATTGTGTGGTACAGATTATCTAATCATTTCTTCTGCATATAGACTAGTGAGGGTTTGGAGTTTGTGTAGTTGGTGGTGGTGGGGGGGTGGGGGGGAGGTGGGGTGGTGGAGGGTGGTCGGGGGTGGTATATGGTGGTGGTGATGGTGGTTGTGGGTGGTGGAGGGTGTGGTCGGGTGGTGGAGGTGGTGGTGGTGATGGTGGTTGTGGTGGTGGTGGTTGTGGTGGTGGTGGTGGTGATGATGGTGGTGGTGGTGGTGTGATGGTGGTGATGGTGTGGTGGTGGTGGTGGTGGTGGGTGGTGGTTTGTGGTGGTTGTGGTGATGGTGGTGGTAGTGGGGTGGTGGTGGTTGTGGTGATGGTGGTGGTGATGGTGGTGGCGGTGGTCGTGCTGATGGTGTTGTGGCTGGGGTTCATTATATATATATATATATATTTATATTTATTTAAAAAAAATGTATACTGCCTATCAATATCATAGATAAGTCTGAATAGACTTGTTTTCACCATTAGACAGTTTTTGGATAGAAAGCCCGAGCATACACTTTTACCGACCCAAGGGATTTTTAACCTTCCACACCACATCGATATGGTATGACATGAGAGCAACTGGCCTTTGATGACGCTGTAAGTTATACACAGAGGTGGAAATCCAATTTGGCAGAGATGGGGGGGGGGGGGGGGGATGGAGAATCGAACCACCACCTTCAGATTAGGAATCCGACCTGTGAAAAATGTGTATGGTTTGTTTGTTTGTTGTTGTTTTCCTCCTAGCAACATCTAAGGTCATATCGCAGGATGGGGTACTGATTGTGACAGTGCCATCATGGTGACTGTTTATAGTGCTTGTCCAGGTGGGAAACAGGCCGCCAGCACGTCACATGACTTGGTATCCCACTCAGTCACGTTATCCTGGCACTGAGCACACCAGTCCTTGCCCTGTCCTAATAATGCCGAGCGCCTGGTTAGGAAGCAACAAGTATCAATTTTTAAGTCATTGGTTTGACCAGGGTTCGAACCCACGACCCCACGATCTACCAGCACGGGAGATGGACGCTCTAACTCATTCGGCCACCCCGTCTGACATTCTAAGTATCTAACCACTCTGCCACAGTATGGCATAATCGATTTGATTCTATACATCGAACTTAGATACTGGTGCATTCATTAATGATGAACTGCTGCATAAACATGGCAGGAATCTTATGTAGCAGTCACACTACGACGACAAGGGGGTGACGACAGCCCGGCGACTGGGATTTTGTGAAATCCCGACGACATATGCAAATTCGGGCTAAGTTGGACGACAATCGGAGGACATCCAGACGACATAGGGACGACAAACGGGACAACAGCGGGACGACAGTGTCTGTGTCTGTGTGTGTGTGACTGTGTCTCTGTGTGTGTCTCTATGTGTGTGTCTGTGTCTCTGTGTGTGTCTCTGTGTGTGTGACTCTGTGTCTCTGTGTGTGTCTCTATGTGTGTGTCTGTGTCTCTGTGTCTGTGTGTGTGTCTCTGTGTTTCTGTGTGTGTGTCTCTGTGTGTGTATCTGTGTGTGTGACTCTGTCTCTGTGTGTCTCTATGTGTGTGTCTGTGTCTCTGTGTGTGTCTCTGTGTGTCTCTGTGTTTCTGTGTGTCTGCGTGTGTCTCTGTGTTTCTGTGTGTCTCTGTGTCTCTGAGAGTGAGAGTGAGAGTCAGACTGAGAGTGAGAGTGAGAGTCAGAGTCAGAGTCAGAGTCAGAGTCAGACTGAGAGTGAGAGTGAAAGTCAGAGTCAGACTGAGAGTGAGAGTGATAGTCAGACTGAGAGTCAGACTGAGAGTCAGAGTCAGACTGAGAGTCAGAGTCAGACTGAGAGTCAGAGTGAGAGTCAGAGTCAGACTGAGAGTCAGAGTCATACTGAGAGTGAAAGTCAGAGTCAGACTGAGAGTGAGAGTGTGAGTCAGACTGAGAGTCAGAGTGAGAGTCAGACTGAGAGTGAGAGTCAGACTGAGAGTGAGAGTCAGACTGAGACTGAGAGTGAGAGTGAGAGTCAGACTGAGAGTGAGAGTCAGACTGAGAGTGAGAGTCAGACTGAGAGTGAGAGTCAGACTGAGAGTGAGAGTCAGACTGAGAGTCGATCAGAGTCAGAGTCAGACTGAGAGTGAGGCACACACAGAGACACAGACACACACACAGAGACACAGACACACACACAGAGACACAGACACACACGCACACAGACACACACACAGACACACACACAGACACAGACACACACATACACACACAGACACAGACACACACAGACACACACAGAGACACAGACACACACACATACACACACACAGACGCAGACACACACAGACACACACAGACACAGACACACACAGACACATACACATACACACACATACACAGACACATACACACACAGAAACAGACACACACACAGACACACACAGACACAGACACACACAGACACACACACAGACACACACACACAGACACAGACACACACAGACACACACAGAGACACAGACACACACACAGACACACACATAGACACAGACACACAGAGACACACACATAGACACACATAGACACAGACACACACCTAGACATATACACACACAGACACACAGACAGAGACACAGACACACACAGACACAGACACACACAGAGACACAGACACAGACACCCACAGACACACAGACACACACACACAGACACACACAGAGACACACACAGACACACACAGACACACACAGACACACAGACACACACATACACACAGAGACACACACATAGACACACATAGACACACATATACACATAGACAAACATAGACACAGACACACACCTAGACACATACACACACCCGGAAAGTAGCCCGCGAAGGGTAAAATACCGCGGTAGACACCTCCGACTCTTTGATGAGTAGATGACTACAACGCGGCGACAGTGCCGCGGCAGTGCCGCGACAGTGCCGCAACAGTGCCGCAACAGTGCCGCAACATCGGCTGTCGTCGCTTGTCGTCGAAGTTTTTCAGCATGTCCAAAACATCCACGACAACCCGGCGACAATCGAGAAACAGTGGAGAAACTGGAGGTGTCGCGGAGGTGTCGCGCGACACCTGCGCGACACCTGCGCGACACCTGCGCGACAATCGATGACAATCGACGACAATCGACGACCTACCGGGAGTGGCTGTCGCAGGGCTGTCGTCGCCGCTTGTCGTCGTAGTGTGACAGCCACATCAGGTCAATTTATTAGAACTAGTTACTGCTGAAACCTGTGATCTACATAAATTCGGTGCACACCGACATTAATTTGGCATGATTTCACTTTCAGTCCAAATATCGCCAAAGTTAACACTTTAAAATTAAAGTTATTTCAAAATAAGTTGAAATAAATTATATCGATCAACCTAACAAATTTTGGCGTGTTTGCCAAAATTAATTTTGCATGCCTGGCACCCGACGGAGTGGCCGAATGATTTGAGCGTCCGTCTCCTGTTTTGGGAGATTGGGGGATCCAAACCCATGGGTTTGTGGGTTCGAACACTGGTCGAGTCAAACCAATTACTTAAAAATGTATACTTGTCGCTTCCTACTCCTAGCTAGGCCCTCAGCATTATTAGGATAGGGCAAGGAGCAGTGGAATGAAGAAGACCAATCGTCTGCGATTGAAATTTCCTAATGCACCAACAATATATATGTATATCTCCAAAATTAGCCATTTAGAATAAAAGTTACTTCAAACTAAAGTAAGGTAGATCATAACAATCAAATTAATATATTCATCTAGGAAAAATGTCTAAAACTCAAAACCACCGGACTATGCAACATTAAATAAAATACCGCTTTGTGTATGTGTATCCCCCCCCCCCCCCCCACACACACACTCACCCTCCGCTGTGTACGCTGAAGCTGTGACCCGGCGCTCCAGTCCTTCCTGAGTGACCAGCGAAACTAGAAATATTATTATGCCGGTATTCAGTAAACTCATCATCATCATGCTGCTTTCATTACTTGACTGCCGCTCTCCATTTAGCTCTCTGCTGTGAGAGTTGTGTCCATGAGTCGGTCTTAATGTCTCTCAGCTTCAGGTTTCTCTTGATGGTATCCTTGAACCAGAGACTAGGGCGCCCTCTCTTTCTGTAACCAGAAGATAGTCAATAAACTATTGACTGATTAAGGGAAGTTTTGAAAGAAAACAAAAAAACATCATACCGATCCTGTCAGATTAATGACCAAAGCCTCTTCCACCAGAGCAACCCTCCTTTCAAGACCCAACAAAATGATGTCATTTTGGCGGGCTCGGACAGGCCTGTGTTACGAACCATTACGGTATGTGGATGGGTGTAAAAAGGCAGCGTTCGGCGTTACGTAATTGGTGAAGGCTACCCCCCTCCACGCACACCCCTAACACACACACACACACACCCCACACACTCACCCAGACACACACAGAACACCATAGATAAGCGCGGTGCAGGTTGGGCAGGCCACATACTAATTGGGAAGGTGGAGAGGTTGTAAAACAAGGACCTATTCCTCCAGGGTCCAGTCGGGTCCCGTTGTACTAAATATTACTATTTTGTTATTAGCCTAGAATTTAATTTGTTTGTGAATTCCAATCGGCGACAATTGGTTCTTCGTCATTCCGTTGCTTCATTGCTGCGTTTGATTAATCCCGTTTTGGTAGATCGTGGGATTTGAGTTAAACTAATGACCTTAAAATTGATACTTGTCGCTTCCTACCCATATGCTCTGCATTAACAGGATAGGGCAAGGACTGGTTAGCTCAGTGTCACGATAACGTAACTGAGTGGGATATCAGGCCATGGTGCTGGTGGAATAGTCTTCCAGTGGGGCAGCACTATAAAGTCGACATGAATGCGCACTAGACACAAGTCGGTACCCGTCCTGATATGACCTTAGATGTTGCCAGGATGTAAAACTCCAACAACCAACCAATTAATCCCGAGGTAGTGAAAAATATACATTTCTGAGTCATTGACTACCGACACTAAAACATCAAATTGCAACTTTACAAACCCCACATTGCTAATCATGATAGGGTAACAGTTAAATATTCCTATCAAACTGACATTTGTATACTCATTGTCTATCCCCAACTGACCACATTCTACATTAAAACTTATTATGAATAAGCAATGCTTAGGACCGACCCCCCGATATAACTACAGCAAAGTATTTTATGATTGCCCGTGTATTTTTTTACTCCACTCGCGGTGTTCGATTTGAAATTCTAGCAACTCGGGTGACCCGAGTCGCGTTCGTGATAATTGAATACGGCCATTGTTTCCACGGAATAAACTATTAATATTGCATTTGTGCATTCATGTTTATGCCAAATTGTTCTTTATTTCTTTTAATTTTGAATAAAATCAAAGATTTGAACTGCGCATATTGGCAAATTCTATGGCAGCGGGCATTTGTTTTGATATATTATTATTATTAACCAATCGCTGCAGCCATGCTGCAAAGTAGCACGGAGGAACAGGTACACTGATCCCAGTGACGTCATCGCACCATATATGGAAGGTCTGTAGCGAGGGACCAGTGTAGTTGTTCCTTGATTCGGCATGCGCTACTCTGCGGTGGCGCATTGTCAAGGCATTAAGCCCATAGTCTATTATTAACCAATCGCTGTCGTCCACCCTGCTTGCTGTGTAACGAAGTTCGACGAGCGATTTCCCTTTCCGTTTGCTGGATTTGGATTATTCTGTTATTCAACACAAGTTTACAAATGGCAGCGCCCATACAAGGCTATTTCCGTTTCCGGTTGCTGGATTTTGGTGAATTCATTTCCAACCTCTATGAATACAGGTATTGTTTATGTATATAATATACACGTGTTAGTCCTTAGCCTTCCCAGTGGGTGGGTCGGTATTACAACTTTACCAAATGAATATAGAGGATACTTTTTGCTTATTCTCGAAATAGCCACAAAATACTCACATATATATCATATATATATCATGCTGTCGGTCGCGATGCGACAAAGACTGTTTTCATTACTTGACTGTCGCTCTCCACTTAGCTCTCTGCTGTGAGAGTGATGTCCATGAGTCGGTCTTAATGTCGCTCAGCTTCAGGTTTCTCTTGATGGTAGTACATTTCATGAAAGCTGCCTGCAAAAGTGTTGAAGTGCTGCTGGCTTTTGCAAGTTACCAGCAGCGCTCTCTCGGGGAGAAAATAGAGGTCTCACACCGGCAAGAACATGTCCAGACAGGCGCAAAACTATTTGTCCCTGCAGTGGCTGGTTGGTAGATGTTGGGAGTTCCATACATCAACCGCCCTTGATGCTGCCACAGTGGCATGGTTTTCTGTTTAAGGTTTGTTCCCTTAGCCTTAGGTTCTGTCAAGAACCTGTATCACAAGGCAGTGGTTTACAACTCTGCAGGGCAGGGGTGTCAAACTCCCTGAGGTATTGCATGATCACACAGATCAATCTAATATTGATGTAGTCATATGACACTAGTGTTACCGAATTGCTGTGGAACTTATAGGTAACTATCATAAATCCATTGTGCTATCTGCTACAAATTGTGTATTTAAATATATACCTCACTCTATATACCCTTTTCTTGATGTTGTACATTAGTTGATTAAGCAGGGGAAATTTCAATCATGGACGATTGGTCTTCCTCATTCCACTGCTCCTTGCCCTATCCTAATAATGCCGAGCACCAGGCTAGGAAGCGACAAGTATCAATTTTTAAGTCATTGGTTTGACTCAACCAGGGTTCGAACCCACGATCCCACTATCTACCTACACGCGTACAGCTGACAGCTAACCATGAAGTTATTTATAGATTTGGGAAATCCCTCGAGTCGACAATATGAATAATGCCGCCAATGCGGTGGCGGCGTTAATATCAGTTCGAATTTAGGGTTAAATTGATCAAATTTCACTTATGGCGTACGTAATTCTGTTAAATATGACAGCATTGAATAGATTTGGGCCTAATATATTGCCGCTGATGCGGCGGCGGCCATGTTTAGTTGACGTTCGACAATATGGATATTGACGTCAATGCGGCGGCGGCGATTTGTTTACTTTACATTCGTCGATTCGACAATATGAATAACACCGCCAATGCAGCGGCGGAGTTAATATCAGTTCGAATTTAGGGTTAATTTTTTTATCAAATTTCACTTATTGAGTATGTAATTCTGTTAAATATGATAGCATTGAATAGATTGAGAGCCACACACACACACTAACCGGCATGGCTAGCAGTTAAACCTAACTTGAAATCAGGGTAGCTTAGCCTAGGCTATGGTCAGTGGCTAGCGCTGGCACCGGCTCATGCATGCTGATTTTCTACCGTTAGCCATGTGGTGCCAAAATAGCCGCGGTTAGGGCCCTAGCACCAGCCCATGCATACGGCCCCTGGTCTTCCAGTGGGGCAGCACTATAAAGTCGCCATGAGTGCGCACTGTCACAAGTCAGTACCCATCCTGATATGACCTTAGATGTTGCTAGGATGTAAGACAACAACAAACAACTAACTAACTGACTGAAACTTACAATCCTCCAAGCATAGTTTATCCCATCATTACCAACAACCTACTTACTCATGTACTACAAGTACTACTTCATGTAGTCTAAAACACCCCCAGGCTATGACCCTTTATCTAACCATACTCCATAAACAAACCATTCTACTAACCCTGTGTCTCCATCGACATGACAATTAGGTTCCGACTGCGCATGCGCTGAAAACGGCGTTGGGAGCAAAGCAAGGGCGTCCGCCATTGAGTTTGCCGATATGCGTAGGGCAAAACTTCGATTTTATTCAAAATAAATAGAAATACATAACAATTTGGCACAAATATGGATGGAAGGATGCAATATAATAATATGATGAATATGTTTAAGACATAACTCTCCATAATTAAGCATTTTGCACTAAGAAACATACAATTTCAGTCACTTTACAGGCTAATGTTTACATCACCATTGATTAGCTAGAAGAAATTCTTGTTCTATATATTAAAATATCAAATTTGTCAACAAAAACTTGTTTCAAAGAAATATATAACCCATATCTGGTTAACCCTACTCATTGTCTATTTCTACCTATGTCATTAACCATAGGATATAAATATAAACATGAATAAAATAAGTAAAACTGACTCTGGCTATGGCTCTAACACTAGTCTGAGTGCCTAGATTTCTCTAAATCTAAATGCACATGGCATAAGATGTGCTGATTATATTGATGTAAATGCAATGCTGGATAAAAGATTAAGATCTTAATTTATTATATATATTTATTTAGTTGGTATTCTATATTTCAAACAAGAGTTGAGATGAGCTGAAACTAGCACATTTCATAGCTGCACCCAGTGTATTAGCATGTGCCATGTGCTTCTCACAGGTTTGTTTTGCTCTTATGCATCCCACAATGCACCGCGCCGCTGGAACCGTGATTTAGTCTATACGCACAACAGCTACACAAGCCTCCAAAGCAAAAGCACACACCTAACCATCCCATAACGAAATGATCTAATCAATACACATGTATGTATGCAGACAACACATACTTACTATCTCATATGTGAATTATTAAACTATACCATCTGACCATATGTAAGATTAATATTGTTATTTTGGCTGACTTTATTTAGCTGTTGATGACAATATTGGACTACATATATTAATACATATATTGTACAACCAGAAGGAATGGCTGAACGAGTTGAGCGCCCGTCTCCCGTTTTGGTAGATCATGGGATTCAAACCCACGGGTTCGAACCCTGGTCGAGTCAAACCAATGACTTAAAATTTGTTACTTGTAAGTTGTAGCTTCCTAGTCAGGCACTCGGCATTAGTAGAACTGGTTGGTTCAGTGTCAGGGTAATGTGACTGAGTAGGATATCAGGTCATGGTGCTGGCAACCTGGTTTGCCAGTGTGGCAGCATTATAAAGTCGGCATGAGTGCACACTGTCACAAGTCGATACCCGTCATGATATGACCTTAGCTGTTGCAAGGATGTAAAACTCCAACAACCAACCAACCAAACTCAGAAATAAAGTCACGGGTCCGCTGTCCTTTACAGACATGGCGCCCAAGGCCATGGTTTGTCAACTGGACGCTTGGAGGGAGGCTGTGTCATAAATGTCTGTCTGCCTTGGTTCTAATTTAGATCCTTATATTATTCTGACAGTTTCTCTTGGGGCCGAATCTTAAAATGTCACTTTACAAAAAAAATTACCTAAAAAAACCTGGCATCCCTGTTAGTACAACCTGGACGATGGCGGGATGCGGGTGGCTGGATGCGGGAGGCTGGAGGCGGGTGGCAGGTGGCGGGAGCGGGAGGGGGTGGGGGACGCGGGGGGGAGGGAGGGCGGGAAGCTAGAAGCAGGGAGGGGAGGCGGGAGGCTAGAGGCGGGAGGGGGAGGAGGGAAGCGGGGGGCGGGAATTCGGGAGCATGAAGCGGGAAGCGGGAGGGGAGGCGGGAGCAGGAGGCGGGGGCGGCGGAGGCGAGGGCGGGGAGGCAGGAGGCGGGGAGGCAGGAAAGGCGGGGGGCATGAAGCGGGAGGCATGAAGCGAGAAGGGGAGGCGGGAGTGCGGGAGGCTGGAGGCGGAGGCGGGATGCGGGAGGCAGGAGGCGGGAGGAGGGAAGCGAGAGGCAGGAATCGGGAGGCATGAAGCGGGAGGCGGGAGGCGGGCGGCTAGAGGGGGAGGCGGGAGGCGGGAGGCGGGAGGCAGGAGGCGGGGAGGCAGGAAGCGGGAGGCATGAAGCGGGAGGCATGAAGCGAGAAGCGGGAGGCGGGATGGGGGATGCGGGAGGCGGGAGGCGGGAGGCGGGAGGTGGGGAGGCAGGAAGCGGGAGGCATGAAGCGGGAGGCATAAAGCGGGAGGCATGAAGCGAGAAGCGGGAGGCGGGATGCGGGAGGCAGGAGGCGGGAGGCGGGAGGCAGGAGGCGGGAAGCGGGAGGCGGGAGGCAGGAGGAGGGAAGCGAGAGGCGGGAATCGGGAGGCATGAAGCGGGAAGCGGGAGGCGGGAGGCGGGAGGGGGGAAGCGGGAAACGGGAGGACAGTTAGGTTGAGTGGGTGGGTGAGGTTTATCATATTATACTCCTTATCTGCTACCTGTGGTTCTGGAGTCATTAAAGCAGATAGCAATGGAACACGCCTGCCACTCGCCCAGCCCCTGATAGATGGACGGGGGACCCGTGTGCACGTGTTTATCACCTTCACAGGGGGCGTATCCAGGTCCCCGGGCTCACATCACTTTTATCTCCAAACGTCTCCCAGGGGCCCCCGCGCCGCGCAACCGTGAAAAGCCCCTTGGCGATTATACTGTGTAAGTTAGGGGGATTCCCCAACAACTCAACCCCCGGTCACCGAGCCGTCTGACTACCAACGACTACTGGTACCCTGGCAGCCCGGTGTGGTGGTTTCAGCGTGTTCCCGTGCTCAGACGTGTCCCGTTGCTTCTGCGCATGCGCGGATTTCGCATCAACTCGGATCACCCAAGACACTTATTGGCGCATGCGCACATCCTACAAACTCGGGTTGAATAATCGAATACGCTCGGGTGGACAGTTTGTTCTTTTTTTTTTAATAACCGATAAAAGTACAGCAAAATAGGATTTAAAGTATTGTATCATGGCCCAGTTTACCTATATTTCCATTTCATTAATCTAAGTTATTCTTTTTTTGCACACGGGACGTGTATTTGTCGACTCCACTCGCGTGTTCTATTTGAAATTCGGATGACCCGAGTCACCCGGTTCGTGTTAATCGATTACGGCCATGTTTACTAGATTCTGATGCATGCGCAGAAGCGAGGGACATGTCTGAGCACGGGAACACGCTGAAACCACCACACCGGCTTGGATGTTTGGTCACGCCGGTGTCGCGGTTTACATTCTCAGTGGGTTTAGAGACTACGCTCAGGGTTCTGCGCATGCGTCAAAATCGAAAGGCATTTCAGCGGATTCGATTATTCAACTCGGGTGACCCGAGCGACTTTTTGACGCACAAATGTGGTCAAGGCATTAATGGGCCTGTCACACTACGACCTATGGCGTTAGGGTATGCCGTGTATAGGTCGTCACACGCTTTGCATATGCCATCATAGGTTAGGCATAGGTTACGCATAGGTTATGCATAGGTTACATATAGGTTACGTATAGGTTACGCATACACTTCAAAGGCGGCTGGAGGGAAAAAAGGTCAGCTTACGTCGACCTATGAAGTTTTTCTAATTATTGCGACACATTACGCATACGCCGCTGCCATAGGTCATAATGTGACAAGAACATAACTCTTCAATTCGATAAATATATATTATTTAGCTAAAATACTTTTAGCACACGGCACGTGTTTTTGTCAACTCCACTTGCGTGTTCTATTTGAATTTCTAGCAACTCGGATGACCCGAGTCGCCCGGGTCGTGTTAATCGAATACGCGCATGCGCAGAACCCCGAGCATATACTCGAGAATCTAAACTGAGAATCTAAACCGCGACACCGGCATCAGCGGACCGTGTCGACCAGGCTGTAATGTAATAATCATGATAATATGTCGTCACATAATGACATATGCTTGTGTGTGCGTGCAAAACACGGAGAGAGTGTTTGAGAGCCAGGGAAGGCAAGAGAGAAATAGAGAGGTTCACGGAGAGATAGCACGGGTGAACCAGAGAGGGCCATAGAGAGCCAGAGAGTGCTAGGGGGAGCAGAGATGCATACAGGACCAAGGAGAGCCAGAGAGCCCCAGAGAGGGTCAGGGAGAGTTAGAGATGGCATAGAGGTCAAGAGAGAGCCAAAGAGGGCCAGAGAGAGCCAGAAATGGCATAGAGGGCCAGCAGGGAGAGCTAGAGGGCTAAATAGGGGCAAGGAGAGCCAGAGGGGGCCAGTAAGAACAAGCGAGTACGAGGGAGAGCCAGAGAAGGTCAGGAAGAACCATAGAGGTTCAGGGAGAGCCAGAGAGGAATAGGGAGAGCGAGGGAGGGCATAGAGGTCCAGGGAGAGCCAGAGAACTAAAGAGGGACAGGGAGAGTCAGGGAGGGCCAGAGGGGATCAGGGAGAACCAGAGAGAGCCAGAGAGGGTATAGAGGGCCAGAGAGAGCCGGGCAGAGCCAGCGAGGTTCAGAGAGGGCTAGAGAGAGCCAGAGAGGGCCACTAAGAGTAAGAGCCAGAGAGAGCCGAAAGGGTCAGGGAGAGCCGGAGAGGGTCAGGGGGAGCCATATATGGTCAGAGAGAGCCAGAGAGGGCCCGGGAGAGCCAGAGAGTGTCAGGGAGAGCCAGATAGGGTAAGGGAGAGCCAGAGATAGTAAGAGCGAGCCAGAGAGGGTCAGGGAGAGCCAGACAGGGCCAAGGAGAGCCAGAGAGTGTCACTGTCAGGGAGAGCTAGAGAGGGTAAGGGAGAGCCAAAGATGGTATGACTAAGAGAGAGTCAGAGAGGGTCAGGGAGAGCCAAAGAGGGTCAGGGAGAGCCAGAAACGGTCAGGGAGAGTGGGTGTGGGGGTGAGGGAGGAAGTTGGCAGAGGAAAAGAAAGGTCCGTGTGGATGTGGTTATGGTTATGGTTATGGTTATGTGTGTATGTGCATGTGTGGGTGTGGGTGTGGGTGTGGGTGTGGGTGTGGGTGCGGGTGTGGGTGTGGGTGTGTGTGTGGGTGTGGGTGTGGGTGTGGGTGTGGGTGTGGGTGTGGGTGTGGGTGTGGGTGTGGGTGTGGGTGTGGGTGTGGGTGTGGGTGTGGATGTGGGCATTGGGTGTGAGTGTGGGTGTGGGCTTGGGCATGGGCATGGGCATGGGTATATATATTTGTATATAAATGTGGTGGTTAGGGGAAGAAACTTGCTGAGGGGTGCAGGAGGAGGGAGAGGAGTGAAGGGGGTGTTGGTAGTGTGAGGGGTTTGAGTAGGTTTAGGGTAAGGAGGGGGAGGTGGGGGGGGGGGGGAGGTTGTGAAGGTGGTGTTGGTAGTGTGAGGGGGTTGGGGTGGTTTAGGGGTAAGGGAAACTTGTAGAGGGGTGCAGGAGGAGGGCGAGGTGGTGGGGGAGGTGTGAAGGGGGTGTTGGTAGTGTGAGGGGTTGGAGTAGGTTAGGGGAAGGGAACTTGTTAGAGGGGTGCGAGGTGGGGAGAGGTGGGGGGAGGTGTGAAGAGGGTGTTGGTAGTGTGAGGGGGTTGGAAGAGTAGTTTAGGGGAAGGGAACTTGTAGAGGGGTGAGGAGGAGGAGAGGTGGGGGGGAGGTGTGGAAGGGGGTGTTGGTAGTGTGAGGGGGTTGGAGTTAGGTTGGGGAAGGGAACTTGTGAGGGGTGCAGGAGGGAGAGAGGTGGGGGGGTGGTGAAGGGGGTGGTTGGTAGTGTGAGGGGGTTGGAGGTGGTTAGGGGAAGGGAACTTGTAGAGGGGTGCAGGAGGAGGGAGAGGTGGGGGGAGGTGTGAAGAGGGTGTTGTTAGTGTTAGAGGTTTGGAGTGGGTTAGGGGAAGTGACCTTGTAGAGGGGTGCAGGAGGAGGGAGAGGTGGGGGGGGAGGTGTGAAGGGGGTGTTTGTTTAGTGTGATGGGGGTTGGAGTGGGTTAGGGGAAGGGAGCTTGTAGAGGGGTGCAGGAGGTGGGAGAGGTGGTGGTGGGGGTGGTGTGGGGGTATGGGGGTTGGGAACGCGCGAAAGTGACCAGCGAAAGTGGACGCCGGTTGCGTAAAGTAGCCGTTTGCCGATCAGCGACCCTGGAGCTGACACTGAGGTGTGTGTGTGTGTGTGGGGGGGGGGGGGGGTGAGGAAGGGGGGGGGGGGGTGAGGGTGCCGGGTCAGAGCTCCTCTAAAGAGGATTACAGCCTTGCTGCAGAGTGCCAACAACCCTTCCCCCCCCCCTTTCCCCGACCCCCCTCCCCCATCTCCCCCCTCCCCCTCCCCCGACTTCCTCCCTCCCCTCCAACTCAAGTCTCCCATTTCCTCCCTCCCCCTCCCTTTCCTCCCTCCCTTTAGCCTTCCCCATCCTCCCTTCCCTCTCCCTCCCTTCACTCTCCTCTCTCTCCCATACCTCCCCCCCCTCCCCCACCCCTTTCCTACCCATCCACATCCACACCCCAAGCCCCCCCAATCTCCCCCCCACCCTATCACCCCCCTCCACCCCACCCCCACGTCAACGACCGGTGTTTTCATTGCGACTGGATTCAGCGTCCAAAACGACCCCACTCAGTGGGTTGTGGTGTGAGGTGCTGTGGCCAGGCACGATGCGGTTTCCCTCCGCTGAACCCGCCTCACTAAAAAAAAGGGCGCCGATGCCTTTATTTGATTTCTCTTTAAAATCAAATAAAAAGAGAGAAAGAAATTACCTTCGATATCCTAAAATAGAAACAAATTGAACAAATGCTGATTCCTTTAATCACCGTGCCCTGTAGGTTGTTGGAGTTTTACGTCCTGGCAACATCTAAGGTCATATCAGGACGGGTGTCAACTTGTGACAGTGTGCACTCGTGGCGACTTTATAGTGCTGCCCCACTGGGAAATCAGGCTGCTGGCACCATGACCCGATTCTCCACTCAGTCACATTATCCTGACATTGAGCTAACCAGTCCTTGCCCTATCCTATTAATGCCAAGTGCCAGGCTGGGAAGCAACAAATATTAATTGTATTTATAAGCCGTTGGTTTGACTTCGCTGTGATTCGAACTTCCGACCTTCCGCATGGGAAGCCTGCACTCTACCGATTAGGCCACCACGTCCGGTCCCTGTGACAATATGTAAAATGCTTGCATGTATGTATGTATGCATACAGAGGCATATCTGATTCTATGTTTTAAAAACACCCTATCAATTGCTGATTTGTTTTAATAATGTTTTCTTGTATCAATCTGAAAATTACAGTGGCAATTGTCTCCTAAACTAGGAGCGAATTGGGCAAAGGCTATTCATGGCGTCACTATTGTATAGCTTGTACATCACTCATTCTGTGGCCATGTGTATATATATATATATATATATGCATGTGAAATGCTTACATATATATGTATACATACACATACATATCTGATTCCAGGAAAGGATTTAAATTGCAGATTTGTTGTAACAATTGTTTGTTTGTTTGTTGTTGTTTTACGTCCTAGAAACATCTAAGGTCATATCCGGACGGGTACCGACTTGTGACAGTACGCACTCATGGCGATTTTATAGTGCTGCCCCACTGGGAAATCAGGCCGCTGGCACCATGACCCGATATCCCACTCAGTCACATTACCGCTGTGTATAACTTACAGCGTCATCAAAGGCCAGTTGCTCTCATACCATGTCTATGTGGTGTGGGAGGTTAAAAATCCCTTGGGTCGGTAAAAGTGTAGGTTCGGGCTTTCTGTCAACAAACTGTCTAATGGTGAAAACAAGTCTATTCAGACTTATCCATGACAGGCAGTATAAATCTTCAAGAAAAATCCTGACACCGAGCTAACCAGCCCTTGCCCTATCCTAATAATGCCGAGCACCAGGCTAGGAAGCGACAAGTATACATTTTTAAGTCATTGGTTTGACTCAACCGGGAACCGAACTCGCGAACTCCTGATCTTCCATACGCGAGGCCTGTGCTCTACCAATTCGGCCACCGCGCCCGGTTGTTGTAACAGTGTATTTTGCATAAGTATGAACTTTAATTTAATGGAACATCGGTTTCTCTGCTGGAAGATCACCGCTAGGGGGAAGCCATCCACGATACAGTCAGCTTACTGCATGCATGTGGTTAAATAAAACTAAACTCAATCATATTGTATATTTTTTTGTGTGGGAATTAGTAAGCAGTGTGAGATTAAAGCTGCATAGTCCGATGAAGCATCAAATTGTCAAAACCAAAACAATTATCTGGAATTGATTCTACATATCTAACTTAGATACTGATGCACATATTAAGCATTTGTTGCCATATAGCAGGGAATACTGAGGCAATGTAATAGAACCTGTTACTGCTAAAGCCTATGGTGTCAGAATGTTGGCAAGGTTGCCAAAACTAATTTGACATGTTTGCACTTCAAATATCTCAAAACATAACTGTTTAAAATAAACAGGACTTGAAGCTAAAGTACGGTCGATTATAATGGGAAGGTTAATCTATTTATCTCAGAAAAATTACAGAAACTCAACACCATCAGACTATGCAACTTTAATAATGATAGCTTTGTTTTATTTTTAGTGCACTTGTGAAATTGAATAGTTCGGCCAGTAGTCTTGTGTGTACCTATAGGTGTGTATGTGTGCTGTTGTTTTTGGGGAGTTTTCAGTCACGTTATCATGCTGAAGGATGCAAATCTGCAGCACTGTATGGACACCACCAATGGTGGTCCAAATCGAATGAGGGTTGGCTTCCAGTCGGTAGTGGCCGGAGACATGGGGGTGCAAGGGGGTGCGTGGGTGGGGAGTGGGCGGGCGGGGCAGCAGGAGGGGCTGGAGAGAAAAAGGTCGTCCAGGAGCCCAACCCCGATCCTTTAAGAGGGTCGATGGGAGGTTGGTTGGTTACTGTAGTGTTATGCCCCAGCAAGACCCTAGGCCATACCAGGATGGGTCCCGACTTGTGACAGTCCATACTAATGGTGACTTTATAGTGCTACCTGAGTGGGACATTATGCCACAGGCACCATGACCTGATGTCCCACACTGTCATATTATCCTGACGCCGTGCAACCAGTCCTTGTCCCAACCTAATAATGTCAAGCACCAGGCAGCGACAAGCATAACTTTTTATAAGTCATTGGTTTGACTTGGCCAGGATCCAAACTGTTGACCTTCCCTGAGGGAAACCTGGGCTCATCTCTACGTGTGCTTTGTTTGGGAAAAGATGCCTACCTCAATTTAAGAAGGCCATTCACCCACTATATAGCAGCAGCAAAGCGGTCTCAGCTGCCAGACGCAGGAGGCCGACTTGTTTTGATTGACATTTCTAAATTGTGTTAAACATGGAGACTGGCAAATTAGACCAATAACAAACACAGGCCGTGTTGTTGTTGTTGTTATTTGCTGTTATTTGTTATTAGTTGTTAGTTGGTGTTAGTTGTTGTTGGTAGTTGTTAATCGTTGTTGGTCGTTGCTAGTCGTTGTTGGTCGTTGTTAGTCGTTGTTAGTCGTTGTTAATCGTTGTTAGTCGTTGTTAGTCGTTGTTAGTCGTTGTTAGTCGTTGTTAGTCGTTGTTAGTCGCCGTTAGTCGTTGTTAGTCGTTGTTAGTCGTTGTTAGTCGTTGTCAGTCGTTGTTAGTCGTTGTTTGTCGTTGTTAGTCGTTGTTAGTCGTTGTTAGTCGTTGATAGTCGTTGATGGTCGTTGTTGGTCGTTGTTAGTCGTTGATAGTCGTTGATAGTCGTTGATAGTCGTTGTTAGTCGTTGTTAGTCGTTGTTAGTCGTTGTTAGTCGTTGTTAGTCGTTGTTAGTCGTTGTTAGTCGTTGTTAGTCGTTGTTAGTCGTTGTTAGTCGTTGTTAGTAGTTGATATTCGGTGTTAGTCGTCGTTACTCGTTGTTAGTGGGTGGTCCTTGTTTGTTGGTGTTGGTTGTTGTTGTTGTTAATTGTTAATTGTTAGTTGTTTACTTGTTGTTGTTGTTTGTTGTTTTTCTCCGTCCTAGCAACATTTAATGTCATATCAGGAAAGGCACCGACCTGTGATAGTGTACACTCATAGTGACTTTTAGTACTGCCCCATTGGGAAATTAGGTCACTTGCACCATGATCCAATATCACACTCAGTCACATTATCCTGACACTGACCTAACCAGTCCTTGCCCTATCCTATTAATGCCAAGTGCCAGGCTAGGAAGCGATAAGTATCAATTTTAAAGACATTGGCTTGTCTCGACCGGGAACCGGTCTCCCGATCTCCCGCACGCGAGGCTCGCGCTCTACCGATTAGCCGACCGCGCCCGGTGAGGTCGTGTGGTCTCGCGTGAGGTGGTTTTACTTTGGGAGATGAATCTGGTAAGGCGGGTTGGCCACAGATACACACACAGAAACACGCACAGACGCACACATACACACACACATACACACACATACACACATACGCACATAACCACATACACATACACAATACCACATACACACATACACACATACCACATAAACACATACACACATACACACATACACACATGCACAAATACACACAAACACACATACACCCACACACACACGCATACATCCACACATACACACATACACAAATACACACATACACGCATACACACACACACGCACATACAAACTAAAGCAACACTTGTCGCTACCTAGTCAGGCACTCAGCATTAGTGAGATAGGGCAAGGACTGGTTTGTTCCGTATCACGATAATGTGACTAAGTAAGACATTAGGTCATTGTGCTAGCGGCTCAGTCTCCCAGTTGTGCAGCACTCTAAAATCGCCATGAGTGTGCACTGTCAGTGTGCCACAAGTCGGTACTTCTCATGATATGAGATGTTGCTAGGACGTAAAGACACAAATACACAAATAACTGTGTACCAATTGCTGATTTGTTTTAACAATGTATCTTCCGTAAGTTAAAATTATAGTGATGAATGTTGCCTAAAATAGGAACAAATTGGGCAAGCGCTATTAATGGAGTGACTTTTGTATAACTTTGACATCACTTGTCCCATGGCCCTATGTGTGTAGATATGTAATGCTAGGTACACACCTACCGTTTTTCCGCACCCACCTACTGTATTCGATCTAAAATTGCCCAAAAGTCTTGAGGTGTGCACTCCCCTAGCACACCTACCGATTGCGATTCGTGACTTAAAACTCAATTTTAGGGCTAAAAGTGCTTCCTTACGATTGCGATTCACGATTCGAAAAATGAATCGGCCCGTTTTCAGTTTTAAGCGAGTCGGGTTGGGTCGCGAGTTTTAGTGCGCGAGTCGTAAACGGTAGGTGTGTACCTAGCATAAGTGAATTGATTCCAGATATGTATACATACAGGGACATATCTGATTCAAGGTAAAGATTTGTTGAAACAATATATTTTGCATAAGTATGAACTTTAAAGCTGCATAATCCAATGAAACCATCAAATTTTCAAAACCAAAACACTGACCTAGATTCGATTCTACATATCTCACTTAGATCCTGATGCACATATTACGCAGTTGTTGACACACAGAAGGGAACACTGAGTCAATTTAACAGAACCTGTTACTGCAGGAGCCTATACGTCAGAGTTTTGGCATGCTTGCCAAAACTGATTTTTACATGTTTAGCCTTCAAATATCTCAAAAGCTAGCAATTTAACTTAAAAGTTACTTCAAGCTAAAGCAAGGTACATTATAACGACCAACCTAATGTGTTTATCTCAGAAAATATCAGAAACTAAAATCCATCGGACTGTGCAACTTTAATTTAATGTAACATTTGTTGCTTGGCTGGAGGATTACCCCTTGGGGAAGCCAAGCAGTGAGTGACCTTGCTACGTGTTTGTGGTTAAAGCTGCATAGTCCGATGAAAATATCAAATTTTCAAAACCAAAACAATTATCTAAATTTGATTCTGCATATCTAACTTAGATACTGGTTCAGTTATTAAACATTTGTAGCCACATAGAAGGGCATACTGAGTCAATCTAATAGAACCTGTTACCGCGGAAGCCTATGGGGTCAGAGTTTTGACAAGCTTGCCAAAATTAAATTTGCATGGTTCCACTTGAAATATCTCAAAAGTTAGCCACTTAAAATAAAAGTTACTTCAAGCTAAAAGTAAGGTACATAATAACGATCAACCTAATGTATTTATCTCAGAAAATTGCAGAAACTCAAAACCATCGAACTATGCAACTTTAAGTAAAACCCAAGTTAACTCAACTCAATGCACATGTGTGGGAGGATGGGGCGGGTTCACTACTGACCACAAACCACAGTTTACTCACAGGCAAATAAGGATACTTGGAATGCGAGTAAACCAGCTGTTGTATGTAACTAATAACAGTGAGGCTCTTTGGGGGGAAAGATAAAGAACAAAGTTACAACCATTCCAAATGGCATTCCGGATACCTCTGTGCATCCTGATCCAAAGTTATTTATTGATTTATTGGGGTTTCAGGCCCTAATGAGATATGAGGTCATATCAGTATGTAAATAAAAGATTTACCCATACACAGGGTATGGTTTTTTGTGCAGAACCTGCAACCTCCTTGTGACCAAAATGGTCACTCGGAGGCAGCCGAGTGGTCAGCGACCAGTCGCCGACTGATAGCCGATCATGTTTTCCGCGCCTTTTATTTTTGCTTTGGTCGCAAGGAGATCACTGGTTTTTGGTCACAAAGTAGTTGCAAAGTGGTCACAAGTGGTCACAAGCCATAATGTGACTGAGGCCTTACTGTCAATCTTAGCCATGCAAACAACATGTGGTTGGTTTGTTGTTGGAGTTTTACGTCCTGGAAACATCTATGGTTATATCAGGATGGGTACCGACTTGTGACAGCGCACACTCATGGCAACTTTATAGTGCTGCCCCACTGGGAGACCAGGTCACCAGCACCATGACCTGATATCCGACCCAGTCACATTATCCTCACACTGAACCAAATCAGTCCTTTCCATATCCTAATAATGACGAATGCCTGGCTAGGAAGTGACAAGTATAAATTTTTAAGTCATTGGTTTGACTCGACCAGGATTCGAACCCATGGGTTCGAATCCCACGATCTACCAAAACGGGAGACGGACGCAACAACACGTGGTTATACACTACTATTGTACAGTCAATCTTTATTAATGCAGACTGACTTTGCTCCCACTCCCAGCAACCACTGTCGGATAAGTGAGGTTGTCGGATTAACAATTCTTTTGCAAAAGATCATTGAGTAAATTGAAAGATCGACAAATAAACTTGTTAAAATGACATCAGTAAATAAATCATGAGATCGTTTAACTTACATAGCCCGATTGTTTTTAGTGTATATTATACCCTTTTCTGAGATAAATACATTTGGCTGTTATAATCTACTCTATTTAAGTTTAAAGTGACATTTATTTTAAATGGATACCTTTGGAGATATTTGAAGTGAAAAGTTACTCAATTAGTTTGGTCAAGCACGCCAAAATGTTTATACCATAAGGTTAAGCAGTAACAGGTTCTATTAAATTGTCTTAGTATCTCATTCTATGCAGCAACAAATACTGAATAAATGCATCAGCATCTAAGTTGGATGTGCAGAATAAAAATGGTAGAAAATATAACCTTAGGCATATCTAAGTCATATATATATATACACTTAATGATATCTTTCCACAATTCAGGATACTCCTATCACGGATTGATATCAAAATAGACGAGGCTGGGTAGCGGCCAAGTGTAGTCTGATATCATTCTGCGATAGGTAAAGAAGACAGAGCCTTCTTTGTTTCTGTTATCGTTTCATGTCCCAAATGGATCAACCAAAATGGCTGAATGAGTTGAGCCTCCCCTCCCATTTTGGTAGATCGTGGGATTCAAACCCACGGATTCGAACCCACAGATTCGAACCCTTGGCGAGTCAAACCAATGACTTAAAAATCGATAATTGTCACTTCCTATGCAGGCGCTCGGCATTATTAGGAGTGGGCAAGGTGCAGTGGAATGAGGAAGACCAATCGTCCGTGATTGAAATTTCCCCTGCTTAATCAACCAATGTACCGCCCTCCCCCCCCAAACTGGCCTAGATAGAAAATGGCACCGGTGAAACCGTACGAGTGCCATTAGGAGAATATAATTGACCACCTAATAGGGCATTGAAAACAGATGCTTTTCGGCTTTGGTATTACAATAAGGAAGCCGTGTGTGCCCATTTCATTGCGGCCCTGATTGGTTGATTTTTTGGTGGGTTTATCCGGTTTTGTTGTTGCACATTATTTGATTAAAGCTGCATAGTCTGATGGAGCATCAAATTTTCAAAACCAAATCAATTATCTAGATTTGATTCTACATATTTAACTTAGATACTGGTGCACTTATTAAGTATTTGTTGCCACATAGACAGGAATACTGAGTCAAGTTAATAGAACCTGATACTGCTGAAGTGGTGTCAGAGTTTTGGTGTGCTTGCCAAAACTAATTTGTCATGTTTGCACTTCAGATATCTCCAAAGTTAGCCATTTAAAACAAAAGTTACTTCAAACTAAAGTAGGGTAGATTTTAACAATCAATTTAATATATTTATCTCAGAAAAATGAGAGAAAGTAAAAGTCATCGGATTAAGCAACTTTAAAGAACAGACATTTCCTAATTCCACTGCTCTTTGCTCTATCCTAGTAATACTGAACAACAGGATAGGTAGTCAATCAATCAATCAATTATTCCGTCCTCTAGTCGAGGGTTGGATGCAATGGTTCTCCACTTGTCCCGATGGTGTGCTGTTCTGATAGACTGTGAATAATTCAAGCCTGTCCACTGTGAAATATTTGTAAACCATGATGTTCTTGGTCTCCCTCTCCCTCTGCTGCCATTCACCTTCCCTTCCAACAATGTACGGTATATTGAACTCTGACGAATGATGTGGCCAAAATAAATAAGTTTCTTTGTCTGTATAGTGGCAAACAAGCTTTTCTTATTTTTAATTTTTCTGAGAACTTCTTTGTTGGTGATCTTCTTTGTCCATGATATTTTCATCATCCTTCGATAAGTCCACATCTCAAATGCTGCTAAACGTTTGTACATTTTCTTAGAGATTGTCCATGTCTCAGCCCCATACATTAGAGTAGACCACACATAAAACTGAATAATATGCTTCCTTGTTTGTCACAATATACATATTTAATTCCCCCTTTTGTTTACTCTGCCAAGGTTCGAACCTGGGGGTTCAAATCCCACGATCTACCAAAACGGGAGGCGGGCGCTCAACTGATTCAGCCATCCTGCATTAAAAATCAAAGAAATCATAGATGCTGTCACGTTCTTTCAGAGTAAACTAATCAGGAACCAAACTACTTTCTCCCCTTGGGCATTACTTTTTAGACCATTCACAGAGATGCATAGTCATAAGTTACATGTCACCGGTGTGTGTGTAATAACATCACATGGGTGCACACAGTGCCTGTGGAGTTCCGTATTGAGACATGTTTGTGTTGTGTACTAAAACCGGATGTTGGAGTTACTTAGTGCGTTTACACCACGTGACCTCCTTTATAGTACCACGACGCCATAAATAGAGACCTTTTTACCACACACACAAACACGCCGACAGGTTTCCGTCAAGAAAAGCAACAAACGATCCGTCTTTCTTCCAACAATACAAAGACTACACATTGTCTCCACCACGTACCGTACAAGGTGTGTAGGCCTACTGAACCGGTCACATACACGTTAGTGGACGTAGGTTTAAGGCCCTGTCACACCTCACCGGATTGGGGGAAACGGACGAGAACCGGACACTGTCCGGTTGTGTACGGCGATGTTCGGGTACCATCCGGTAGCCATCCGGCAGTGGCCGGTGGTGTCCGGCGGTGTCCGGTACAAGTTTTGAACATGCACAAAACTTCTACCGCACACCGCCAGATTGAGGTGTCCGGTACCCATCCGGTACCCATCCGTACATGTCTGGTACCCATCCGTTTGTGTCCGGTTTGTTCGTTTTGTCCGGTACATGTCCAGTACCCATCCGTTATGTGTCCGGTTCTCATCCGGTTCTCGTCCGGTACATGTATGGTACATGTACGGTACTTATCTGGTTGTCCGGTGGCAATTAACCCAATTTTACGCTGATGTTTACGCTGATGTTAACTTGGTAATAATGTGGGTGAGCCGTAATGTCCGATTTAATTTTTGGACACGTTCAAAAGAGTACTACGTGAGAGACTGAATTTGCATCAGTGATGCTAACGTACTCTAGCATACTCTAGTGTACTCTAGCATACTCTAGCATACTTTAGCGTACTTGGACGTAGTTGAACATAGTTGACCATAGTGGAGGCTAACATACGTTAAATGTAGTTGAACGTAGTTGAAAGTAGATTAATGTACCGGCATCCGTGCCATAACGTATTTATCCGTACCAAAACCTGCCATACCTTAATGTTTTTTCACCATAGTTTAAAGGTCTTACACCACGTTTGACCCACATTAATCTATCCTACGTTCACTAACGTGTATGGGACCGGGCCTTAAGTGTGTCTGGTACAGTAGAGACAGGCAGTGCCCACGTCATGTTGTTTGTTATCACACTATATATGCCCTATTATCGCCCAGTTTAGTTTGCTGGTACTTTACCAGCTGGATGGTTGTATCAGTGAAACAACGTCATTTTGATATTGTGATTTGGGTGCTATATGCATACAGGTAACTAGCTAATATATATGTGATGTATAACGCATTATATATATATAATATATGTGTGTGTGCATGTATATTTATATATGTATATACATATGTAAAACCTCTCCAAATCGACCGATCTTGGGACCGACTTTAAGTGGTCCATTTATGGAGGTGGTCGGTTTAGGGAGTTAGAATATAATTACAATGGTATTGTTGGGACTCAAATAAAGTGATCGATATAGGGGAGTGGTCAATCTGTGGAGGTGGTCGGTTAGAGAGGTTTTATTGTTTATATATAGATGGGATGGCCGAATGAGTTGAGCGTCCATCTCCCGTTTTGGTAGATAGTGGGATACAAACTCATGGATTCGAACTCCAGTCGATTCAAACCAATGACTTAAAAATTGATACTTGTCGCTTCCTAGCCAGGCGCTCAGCATTGTTCGGATAGCACAAGGACTGGTTTGGCTTAGTGTTAGGATAATGTGACAGAGTAGGATATCAGGTCATGGTGCTGGCTGCCTGGTCTCCCAGTGGGGCAGCACTATGAAGTCGCCATGAGTGCGAACTGTCAGAAGTCAGTACCCGTCCTGATATGACCTTAGATGTTGCCAAGACGGAAAACTCCAACAACCAACCAACCACACACATATGCCTATATACCAGCACCGGAGCTGGTTGATCTATGCCCGTAAGGCAATATAAAACAGTACAGAAACGCGGGTATCGCCCCCCCCCCCCCGACACACACACACTCATCTCCTTCTTCGTCCTTGTCCTTTCCCCCAATATCTTCTCCATCTCTCCCTCCTCCCGTTCGTCTCCCCTCATGCCTTCCCCCTCTTCCTTTCCATATCCCTCTCTACTCCTTCTCCCTCTCCTTCTCCCCCTCCCCCTCTTCCTCTTCCTGTACTTCTTCCATTTCGTCTACCTCTCCCCCCTCTCTATCCCATCCACACCATTCCCCTCCCCATCTCCCCTTCCCCCTCTTTTCCCTCCCTCCACATTCAACTCCTCCTTTCTCTTCCCCTTATCCATTTTCATTTCTTTCCTCCCGCAGTTCCCCATCACTTCTCTCCCACCTCCCTTCCCCTCCCCTCCCCTTCGACTTCCATTCCCTCCCTCTCACTTCTCTCTCTCTCCGCACCCCTCCCCTCCCCGACTCGCTGACACTGGCTCACCTGCCACCGCCACCCCTTCCCCACCCGATAACACTCTGTCCCCCAACCCCTCCCCCCTCTCCCCTACACCTCCCCTACCCCCCCCCCCTCCAAACCCACCCCCTGACACTCTCTCACCCCCCCCCCCCCCCTCCCACACCGCGTCAACACTCTCTCACTCAACCACTCCACCTCCCCCTAGAGCCGCCCGACCTCTCCTCCCCTCCCCCCTCCCTTCTCCCTACCCACTGACACTCTCTCACCCCACCCCCTCCCCCTCTCCCCACCTTCTGACACTCCTCACCCCCCCCGTCCCCCTCTCCCCCTCTCCCCACTCTCTGACACTCTCTCACCCCACCCTCCCCCACTCTCCCCATCCGCTGACACTCTCTCCCCCCTCCCCTCCCCCTCTCCCCACCCGCTGACACTCTCTCCCTCTTCCCCCTCCCACTCTCCCCAATCCTGTGACACTCTCTCACCCCACCCTCCCCTCTCCCCACCCGCTGACACTCTCTCACCCCTCCCCTCCCCCTCTCTCCCACCCGCTGACACGCTCTCACCCCTCCCCTCCCCCTCTCCCTACCCGCCGACACTCTCTCCCCCGTCCCCTCCCCCCTCGCCCCACCCTGTGACACTCTCTCACCCCGGATCCACCACCACAACACGTCGACGTGTGTTTATGACCTGCTGAGGTTATCTCACGAAGGACAACACAGTCAGAATTCACACAGAAGGCTTCATAATTATAGCATTGTGTCAGGGCACCTCGGTACTAAACAACAATCGGACCGACAGCCCGTGTCTGAGACTCCCTTCAGCTCGGCATGATCGCCCGGCTCATTTTGTACAATGAAGGCCAACAAAAATATATATATTTGGTCATCGTCCACGCCCGTGTCTGACAAAATCGCTCGCCCCGGAATTTATGTGTCCGAGGTGCCCGGACGCAATGCTATAATTATGAAGCCTTCTGTGTGAATTCTGACTCTGTTGTCCCTCGTGAGATAACCTATATATATATTTTTTTTTAACTGCTAAAAATGCCAGCAGCAATTCAATTTTTGTATCAATTTTAAAAATCATTGGTTTCACTCGGCCAGGGTTCGAACCCAGGAGTTCAAATCTCATGACCTATCAGAATGGGCGCTCAACTCATTCAGCCATTGTGTCTAGTTACCTATTAGGTCTACTTCAAAATTAAAAAAATATAAATATAAAAGTATTTTTAAAAAAACAACAACAAAACCAATATATATATATATAAATCGCCCGCCGGCACTGATTTCTATTTCAAAAGGACGATCACCGGTTTTTACATTTTATTTGGCCTAACTGCTGATGTATGATGCACTTGTGAAGGTAACTTTTGTTGCGTGCCCGAAGAACGCCTGGCGTTTAAAATTGACATCCTTTTGTGCAATGTGACGCGATACGTAGCTGATGTCACGGAGCCGAAAAGTAAAGCTTGTTTTATTTAACGACACCTCTAGAGCACATTGATTTATATCATCGGCTATTGGACGTCAAACATATGGTCATTCTGACATATTTCTTTGGATCAAACCTGCTGACGCCACATAGGTTACTCTTTCCGATAAGCAGCAAGGGTCTTTTATATGCACTTTCCCACAGACAGGACAGCACATACCACAACCTTTGGTGAACCAGTTGTGGACCACTGGTTGGAACAGAAAATAGCCCAAACTGCAAATGGGTCCACTGAGCAGGATCAATCGGATGACCCACACCTTCACAGGTGGACGCTCTACCACCTGAGCTACATCCCGCTCCCCTTGATGGAGCCGATTCACACTGCCCTGCTGCCTATATAGTTAATTGGATGGCAACAGCGGAATGTGGTATACTCAATGAATGTGGTTAAAGTTGCATAGTTCGATGGTTGTGATGTTCTGTCATTTTCAAAGATAAATATATTAGGTTGATCCTTATAATCTATCTTACTTTAGTTTAAGGTAATTTTAAATTGCTAACTTTTGAAATTTTGAAGTGCAAACATTACTTTTGCCAAGCAGGCCAACACTCTGACATCACAGGCTTCTGCAGTGACAGGTTCTATTAAAAGGGGCTTAGTACAGTGCAACCCCGTTAAACCAAGCTCGGTTAAACCAAACGATCGGTTAATCCAAACTTTGTTTGGCGGCCCGGCAAAATACTACCATTTATCATATAAAAATGTTGGTTAAACCAAAGTCGGTTAATCCAAAGTATCAGTTAATCCAAACAAAATTGTCGGCCCCTGCCACTTCCGGTACAGTTAAACCAAACTTTGATGTGGGTTTAAGGTCATCTGAGACTTTTTAGTATGATAAATGGTAGTATTTTGACGGGTTGCAGAAAAAGGTTTGGATTAACCGATCGTTTGATTTAAACGAGCTTGGTTTAATGGGGTTAAACTGTATATGCATAAAAACCAATAATCACAGTGTCCACATACATTGTATATTACATTCATAATGCACCAAAGTTTTTGCCAAAGCCAAGACAAAGTCGAAGTCAAAGCTCGGTTAAACCAATGATCGGTTAATCCAAACAAATTTCTAGGGTCCCTTCAAGTTTGGTTTAACGGGGTTATACTGTATTCCCTTCTAGTTCCAGGTGCAACAAATGCTTAATAAGTCCACCCGCATTTAGTCAGATGCATAGAATCAAATCTCACTCAGTCACATTATCCTGACATTGAGTTAACCAGTATTTGCCCTATCCTAATAATGCCGAGTGCCAAGCTAGGAAGCGACAAGTATCAATTTTATAAGTCATGCTTAAAGCTGCATAGTCCGATGAAGCATCAACATTTTCAAAGCCAGAACACTTATCTAGATTTGATTCTGCATATCTAACTTAAATACCGATGCACTTAAGCATCTGTTGCCACATAGAAGGGATTTAATAGAACCTGTTACTGCATAAGCATATGGTGTCCGAGTTTTGGCATGCCAGAGTTAGCCATTTAAACGAAGTGACTTCAAAGTAAGCAGATTATAACAATTAATTTAATATATTTATCTCATGAAAATTATAACAATCAATTTAATATATTTATCTCAGAAAAATTACAGAACCTCAAAACCATCGGACTATGCAACTGTCGTGGGGGTGATTAAAATGCGAAATATTATGCCTAGAGCGGGACTCGAACCCACATCTCTTTGCATTCCGGGCCAGAGTGCGAACCATTTCACCACCTAGGCTCCCTGATATCACCACACTACCCACGCCTACCTGTCTATGTAGCTCCTTGCCTGAGAGGTCAGTGCAGACCACTACACTCGTCCCCCTGGAATTGTAAGTCTTTTAATGCTTACAATTACATACATACAGGCAATGCACTTACATATACACACACAGGGTAGGTTCAACAATTATGCAGCTTGTACAGGATCCTGGTCACAGCACCAGTGTCGTGGGGGTGATTAAAATGGGAATATTGTGCCTAGACCGGGACTCGAACCCACATCTCTTTGGATCTCCACATCTCTGGGACAGTGTGCTAACCATTACACCACCTAGGCTCCCCGATATCACCATACTACCCATGCCTACCTGTCTATGCGGCTCCTTGCCTGAGAGATCAGTGCAGACCACTACACAACTTTAAGGCTGGCGGGAGCGGGGCGTAGCTCAGGTGGTAGCGTGTCCACCTCTGAAGGCGTTGGTCATCCTATCTCTCCTGCTTATTGAACACATTTGCAGTCTGGGCTATTTTCCATTCTAACCAGTGCTCCACAACTGGTTCATTAAAGGCTGTGGTATGTGCTGTCCTGTCTGTGGGAAAGCGCATATAAAAGACCCCTTGCTGCTTATCGGAAAGAGTAGCCTATGTGGCGGCAGCAGGTGTCCTCCAAAGAAATATGTAAGAATGACTATATCTTTGATGTCCAATAGCCGATGATAAAAATCTATGTGCTCTAGAGGTGTCATTGAAGTTGTATAGTCCGATGAAAACATCAAATTTTCAAAACCAAAACACTTATGTAGCAGTCACACTACGACGACAAGCGGCGACGACAGCTCTGCGACAGCCACTTCCGGTGTCGCGCAGGTGTCGCGCAGGTGTCGCGCAGGTGTCGCGCAGGTGTCGCCGCGGCACCTCCGCGACACCTCCAGTTTCTCCACACTTTCTCGACTGTCGCCGGGTTGTCGTAGTTGTTTCGGACATGTTGAAAAACTTCGACGACAGCCCCCCCCCCGGACTGTTGGGCCACTGTCGCGGCACTGTCGCGGCACTGTCGCGGCACTGTTGCACTGTGGCGGCACTGTGGCGGCACTGTCGCAGCACTGTCGTCTTGTCGTTAAGCTGTAGTTGCTTCTCTCTCCATGTATGTGTCTCTGTGTGTCTCTGTGTCTGTGTCTATGTGTGTGTCTGTGTCTATGTGTGTCTATGTGTGTCTATGTGTGTCTATGTGTGTCTATGTGTGTCTATGTGTGTGTCTGTGTGTGTCTGTGTGTGTCTGTGTGTGTGCCTGTGTCTATGTGTGTGTCTGTGTCTATGTGTGTGTCTATGTGTGTGTCTGTGTGTGTCTGTGTCTCTGTGTGTGTCTGTGTCTGTATCTGTGTCTCTGTGTGTGTCTGTGTATGTGTGTGTCTGTGTGTGTCTGTGTCTGTGTGTGTGTGTCTGTGTCTCTGTGTGTGCATCACTCTCACTCTCAGTCTGACTCTCACTCTCAGTCTGACTTTCACTCTCACTCTCAGTCTGACTCACTCTCACTCTCTCAGTCTGACTCTCACTCTCAGTCTGACTCTCACTCTCAGTCTGACTCTCACTCTCACTCTCACTCTCAGTCTGACTCTCACTCTCAGTCTGACTCTCACTCTCAGTCTGACTCTCACTCTCAGTCTGACTCTCACTCTCACTCTCACTCTCAGAGACACAGAGACACACAGAAACACAGAGACACACACAGAGACACACCCAGAGACACACACACACACAAACACACAGAAACAAGAGTGAGAGTCAGACTGAGAGTGAGAGTGAGAGTCAGACTGAGAGTGAGAGTCAGAGTCAGAGACAGACTGAGAGTGAGAGTGAAGCACACACAGAGACACAGAGACACACACACAGACACAGACACATACACACACAGACACAGACACACACAGACACACAGAGACACAGACACACACACAGAGACACAGACACACGCAGACACACACATAGACACACATAGACACACATAGACACAGACACACACATAGACACAGACACACAGAGACACACACAGAGACACAGAGTCACACACACACAGAGACACAGACACACAGACACACACACACACAGACACACACACAGAGACACAGACACACACACACAGACACACACATAGACACACATAGACACACATAGACACAGACACACATAGACACAGACACACACATAGAGACACACACAGAGACACACACAGAGTCACACACACACAGACACACAGCCACTGTCGTCCCGCTGTCGTCCCGTCTGTTGTCCAGATGTCGTCCGGATGTCGTCCGGATGTCGTCCGATTGTCGTCCAATTTAGCCCGAATTTGCATATGTCGTCGTGATTTCTCAAAATTCCAGCCGCCGGGCTGTCGTCCTCCCATTGTCGTCGTAGTGTGACTGCTACATTATCTAGATTTGATTCTACATATTCAACTTAGACACTGGTGCACTTATTAAGCATTTGTTGCTGCACAGAAAGGCATAATAAGTCAATTAATAGAAACCGTTAGTGCTTAATTCTGGTGTCAGAGTTTTGGTGTGCTTGCCAAAATGATGTTGACATGTTTTTATGTCAAATATCTCCCAACTTAGCCATTTAAAATTAAAGTTACTTCAATCTAAAATAAAGTAGACTATAACGATTAGTATAATATATTTATCTCAGACAATAGCAGAAACTCAAAAGCATCGGACTATGCAATTTTAAATAAAACAAACTTTCTTTGGTTATTCCCGCCAGTCGGCACATACAATAATCGGACCAAGACGGTGTAATCGGGCCAGTTAACGTCAGGCATGACGCCGACTAACCGTCTGTGTGTTTCTCTCCCAATTGATCTTCTAAATCAACACATGGGGCCCACCCACCTCGCAGGCAAACTGACAATGCACCTTGTAGATGGGGTGCTGTCAACAGCCTGTGTAATTTACTGAACGGCGGAGAGTGTGCCGTGAGTGAGGAGAATCAGATTATGTTCTCCTGTGTCACAGCAACAACAAAAAACCAGCCCAAGATTACTTCTTAGATACCCGGACATGGAGACCAAAACAATAGCCTGTAAGCGTGCTCTTCTCTGTTAAATGTTAACCATTGTTCTTTTGTTGTTGTTTTTTCCCACCTCATCCGGATGTCCAAGAAGTGTATATATATATATATATATATATATATATATATATATATATTTATATATATGGGTCGTTCTCAGAAACTGTGTACCACATATTTCTTTCCACGTTACATTGTCAAAGTTGCATAGTCCGATGATTTTGAGTTTCTGTCATCTTTTCTGAGGTAAATATACTAAATTGATTGTCATAATCTACCTTTCTTTAATTTGAAGTAACTTTCATTTTCGCCAAAACTCTGATGCCATAGGCTTCAGCAGTAACCGGTTTGATTAAATTGACTCAGTATCCCTTTCGATGTGGCACCAAATGCTTAATAAGTGAATCATTATCTAATTTAGATATGTAGAATCAGATCTAGATAATTGGTTTGGTTTTGAAAATTTGATGCTTCATCGGACTATGCAACTTTAATGATTTTGTCTTTTTTGGGGGGGGGGGGATAAGTCAAATAGTTATTATTATATAAGTTTTGAAAGTGAGCAGAGTGACCATTGGCTCACGGTGTAGAGGAGGCGGGGAGGAGAGAATGCCCGCTCCGCAGTGAATAACATGGAAGTCAAAGCTGCATAGTCTGATGAAGCATCAAATTTTCAAAACCAAAACAAGTATCTCAATTTGATTCTACATATCTAACTTAAATACTGGTGCACTTGTTAAGCATTTGTCACCACATATAAGGGAATACTGTGACAATTTAATAGAACCTGTTACTGCAGTAACCTATGGCATCAGAGTTTTGGCAAGCTTGCCAACACTAATTTTGCTTGTTTGCACTTCAAATATCTCAAAAGTTAGCCATTTAAAATAAAAGTTACTTCAAATGAAAGTAGGGTAGATTATAACGATCAGCCTAATATCTTTATCTCAGAAAATGACAGAAACTCAAAACCTATCAGACTATGGAAGTTTAAGTGGTTCGAGATAAATATTAACAGGCTGACGTTATTTATATCCACATAATAATTGATATAATACATATATATATATTCCTCCGAGCGAGTGGAGGCTAGACCCCACGCAGGAGGCGGAACGGTGCATGATGGGGGTCGCACTCCCCACCGGACAGGGGGTGGGGAGTACAGGACACTATAGGCATTATTACACGCGATAAAGGGTTTATCACTATCCGTATATACATATCAACTGCCATGCTCATACCAGCCTGTAAAACAAAAAAACACACAAAAAGCTGCGTATGCGCATACACATGTACTTGTCTGGCCACAATGCCACTGGGTGATAACCCACTTGGCTGGTGCTCAGAGTATATCAAGCAGGATCACACCGTCGACATAAATCCTTACCACTGTAGCTAGCATATACTTAGTCGTTAATTCACAATGTACAAAGCTGACCACCAGTCGATTAAAGCGAACACTCCGCAGACAGGGAACAAGACTCAATACGCACATGATATACAATATGCAATATGCAATATACAATATGCAATATGCAATATACAATATGCAATATACAATATACAATACGCGATATGCAATATACAATATGCAATATACAATATGCAATATGCAATATACAATATGCAATATACAATATGCAATATGCAATATACAATATGCAATATGCAATATGCAATATACAATATGCAATATACAATATACAAACCAGATGGGATGGCTGAATGAGTTGAGCGTCCGTCTCCTGTTTTGGGAGATCGGTGGATCCGAACCCATGGATTCGTGGGTTCGAACCCTGGTCGAGTCAAACCAATGACTTAAACCTTTGATACTTGTCGCTTCCTAGCCGGTACCCATCCTGATATGACCTGAGATGTTGCTAAGACGTAAAACAACAACAAAAAACATATAAGCAAACATACCAACATATAAGCAAACATACAAACAATAGTGTGTGTATCAATGTTCACCTTTCACACATACCATATATTTGTGATGTTCTGTGTGGCAGAGTTGTTAGAGTGTGACTCTTTTCTAGGCCAGACTCCTAATCTGAAGGTTGGTGGTTCGGCTCCCCGTGCCATCACCTCTGCCAATTTGGATTCCCCCCACTGTGTGTATTAATATACAGTGTCATCAAAGGCCAGTTGCTCTCATGCCATATCTGTGTGGTGTGGGAGGTTAAAAATCCCCATGGTCCGTAAACGTGGAGGCTCGGGCTTTCTATCGACCAACTGTCTAATGGTGAAAACAAGACTATTCAGACTTATCCATGATAGGCAATATAAATCTTCAAGAAAAGAATATATAACATGCGTCTTCTCTATAGTATTATACAGATGTAAATGCAATGTCTTAAGTCTTTTGTTGGTTCTACATTCAGGCACAAAAACTGACAAATCCATTTAAGTTGTTTCTTGTAAAATAGCATTCATTGTTGCGCTTTCCAGTTAAACTATATCAATTCCATATTGAGTAGGGCATTATATATATAGGAGATGTGGTAGCTTCTTCAAAGAAATGGGTTTGATTATCGGAATGATGACAGCTTCAGCTCAACTGTGGTAGTCATACTCATAGTTTCATTTCGGCCTGTATGGAGTTTGTCACTTTTTGCGCCTGGACTCTTCAGATGTTATTATTACCACTATTTGAATCTAGCTAAAGCCCCAGTCAGACCTCACAGGATTGAGGATCTGGATAGAAAACGGACACTGTCCGGTGAAATATGGCAATGTAGGTTTATATACGGTTGGCATCTGGCGTGCCTGTTATCTGTCCGGCGGTGTCCGGTACAAGTTTTGAACATGCACAAAACTTGTACCGGACACCACCGGACTGAAGTGCACGGTTGGTGTCTGTTTTAAGTTTGTTTGGTCCATTTCATGTCCGTTACTCATCCGTTAGGTGTCCATTTTGTATCCTGAAGAGTCCGTTGACGGTGCTGCGGGAATTCGGTCTGTTGATTTTTGGTACGTCCGTGAACAGTCCGGTAGATGTCCGGTAGGTGTCCGGTAGTTGTTCGGTTGGTGTCTGGTTGATGGCCCTTTGGTGTCCGGTCCGTCCGTTTGATGTCCGTTTGACATATGTTTAATTATTCGTTAATGGCCATTTAGCGTCCTTTTAGCATCAGTTTTGTCTGGCGGCCGTTGCAACAGTTCGACACCGGACACCACCAGACTACACAATTCTTTGTCCGGTGGTGTCCGGGACTCAGTACAGTAAGGTCTGACTGGGCCTTAAGATTTGATGGTAATTTTTGTTGTATTATACTATTTATAGCTTATGTAGACCACACGGGGTCGCTGAATGAGTTGTGCGTCTGCCTCCTGTTTTCGTAGATCATTTGCGGATTCAAACCCTAGTCAAGGCCAACCAATGACTTAAAAATTGATTTCGCTTCCTAGCCAAGCGCTCGGCATTATTAAGAGAGGGCAAGGACTGGTTGGTTCAGTCTCAGGATAATGTGACTGCGTGGGATATCAGGTCATGGTGCTGGTGGCCTGGTCTCCCAGAGGGCAACACTATAAAGTCACCATGAGTGTGCACTGTCACAAGTCAGTACCAATCCTGATATGACCTTAGATGTTGCTAGTTCTTGAAACATTAACAAACTAACTTGTTATGTTATGTAATTGCCAAACCATGCGCATGGATGGATACATATAATGATAGTTGATACCCATAACTGGGCCCCCTAATCGCTTGGTTACATTTACTAATCCCCTTACCAGACGGGATGGCCGAATGATTTAGAGCGTCCATCTCCTGTGTTGGTAGATCGTGGGATCATGGTTTTGAATCCTGTTCGAATCAAAACAATGACTTAAAAATTGATACTTGTCGCTTCCTAGCGAGACGCTCGGCATTATTAGGATATGGCAAGGAGCAGTGGAATGAGGAAGACCAGTCATCTGCGACTGAAATTTCCCCTGCTTAATCAACTAATGTACCAACAAAAATAAAAATAAAATCGTCTATTTTACAAAAGCGAATATTTGGTGTATATGCAAGCACTGCACTTAGCAGATGCACATTGGGCATGCTAATGCGCAACTAGATATACAGTAAGTGGAACATCTAGTCGCCTGCTTAAAAAGAACAAAAAGGCTCATTACATTACTCATCAGCAAGGCTGTCATTTCCCGTACAAGGGTTAGCGGCATGAATAATCTTTCTTCTTCTTCTTCTTCTTCTTCTTCTTCTTCTTCATCTTCTTCTTCTTGTGGTATATATATATATTATATTCGTTGATTAAGCAGGGGAAATTTCAATCGCGGACAATTAGTCTTCCTCATTCCACCACTCCTTTTAACTCCTTGTAACTCTTTGTAACTCCTTGTAACTCCTTGTAACTCCTTGTAACTCCTTGTAACTCCTTGCAACTCCTTGGAACTCCTTGGAACTCTTTGTATCTCCTTGTAACTCCTTGTAACTCCTTGCAACTCGTTGTAACTCCTTGTAACTCCTTGCAACTCCTTGTAACTCCTTGTAACTCCTTGTAGCTCCTTGTAACTCCTTGTAACTCCTTGTAACTATTTGTATCTCCTTGTAACTCCTTGTAACTCCTTGTAACTCCTTGCAACTCCTTGTAACTCCTAGTAACTCCTTGTAACTCCTTGTATCTCCTTGTAACTCCTTGTAACTCCTTGTAACTCCTTGCAACTCCTTGTAACTCCTTGAAACTCCTTGTTACTCCTTCTAACTCTTTGTATCTCCTTGTAACTCCTTGTAACTCCTTGCAACTCCTTGTAACTCCTTGTTACTCCTTCTAACTCTTTGTATCTCCTTGTGACTCCTTGTACCTCCTTGCAACTCCTTGCAACTCCTTGTATCTCCTTGTAACTCCTTGTAACTCCTTGTTACTCCTTGTATCTCCTTGTAACTCCATGTATCCCCTTGTAACTCCTTGTAACTCCTTGTAACTCCTTGTAACTCCGTGTAACGCCGAGTGCCAGGTGAAGTAGCGAGAAGTATCAATTTTTAAGTCATTGGTTTGACTCTGTCAGGGTTCGAACCCGAGCGTTCGAATCACATGCCTTACCAGAACGGGAGGCGGACGCTCAACTCATTTGGCTCATCATGTCTGGTCTTCTTTTTCCTCTTCTCGTTCTTCTCGTTCTTCTCGTTCTTCTTGTTCTTCTAGTTCTTCTCGTTCTTCTTATACTTGTACTTGTTCTTGTTCTCTTGGTATTGTTGTTTGTATTGTTATTGGTATTGTTATTTGCACCATTGTTTACATTGTCATTGCTGTTTGCATCGTTGCTGTATTGCTTATTGGTTTTGGTATTGCTGGGTGTTTTTTTGCTGTTGGCTTTTTTATTTGCATGGTTGTTTGCATGGTTCTTGCATGGTTGTTTGAATGATTGCGGGCGTTGTTCTTGGTGCTGTTGTTGATACCGTTATCGGTATCGTCGGTGGTGTCGTTGGTGGTATCTTTTTGGTATCATTTTTGGTATCATTTTTGGTATCGTTGGTGGTATCGTTATGTGTATCATTCTTGTTACCATTATTGGCATCATTGTTGGTCCCGATGTTGGTATCATTGTTGGTATCATTGTTGGCATTATTGTTCGCATAATTGTTGGTATCATTATGGTATCATTGTTGGTATCATTGTTAGTAGTATTGTTGGTATCATTGTTGGTATCACTATTGGTGTCATTGTTAGTATCATTGTTAGTATTATTGTTGGTATCATTGTTAGTATCATTGTTAGTATTATTGTTGGTATCGTAGTGGTGTCATTGTTGGTATCGTTGTTGGTATTGTTGTTGGTATCATTATTGGTATAATTGTTAGTATTATTGTTGGTATCATAGTGGTATCATTGTTGGTATCGTTGTTGGTATTTTTATTCCTATTATTGTTGTTATTATTGATATTGTGGTTGCTTTGTTATAGCTATTGTTGTTGCTATTGTATTTCTTAATCTTCTTTCTCCAGTTGTTCTTCTTGTTCTTGTTCTTCCTCTCCTCGAACCATCTGTGGGAAAGCCACCACAGACTCATGCGGGAGGTCGGCGGGACCAAGTGGTCCTTAGCCACTGCCGTATTGGCCACTCGTGGCTTACACATGCTTTTCTGCTCAAGGGGGAACGTCCCCCTGAATGTATTGGGTGTCAGTCCCCGCTGACACTCAAACACATTTGACTAAGTTGCCTTGATTTTTTGCCCCTGCGCCAACAGTTCTACACTGCAAACAGTATACGTGACCTTTTTATTAAGGTAAAACAGGAAAACATTTTAGCCTTTTTGAGGGCAGCTGGACTGTACCACCTCATATAGTTTACTAAATAGATTCTATCAATTATTAATAAAACTTTTCTTTTTCTATGGGAATTTGTTTCCCGTGACCACAAATATATGATTGTGAGCTTTCTAATTTAATGAGTGTCTATTGGCACATAATTGATTGTCTGCTTTTACATGTAAAAGCGATGGTTTGAACAAAAAACAAACATTTCTCGCCGTGAATATGGCCTATGCTGCCGACACGGCGTAAAGCAACCACCAATCAATCAATCAATCCTTTCCTCATTCTTATTATTTGTGTTTTCCTTTCTTTACACACACAGCTCTGTATATAAGAAGGAGAAAGGGGAGAAGAAGGAAAACAATAAGGAGAACAAGAATAAGTACAAAAAGAACAAACAAACAAACAAACAAAAAAGGATATATTTACCTTCTTTTGGCACGGACTTGCAGAACACACGACTGCCCCCTAGCGGAGAGAAAATGGTGTCCCTTCCGGTTGGCAGGCGGCCATCTTTGCACGTAGGATGGCGGTGACCCTTTGTTTTCATTGGGCGCTTCTGAATAAGTAGCTGGCCCGGTAACAGGCAGTCTCTAATATGATGAGGCTCCCTTAGTCTGCCAATGATTTCAAAAATGACATTTGTCGCTTCCTAGCCTGGTGCTCGGCATTAATAGGATAGGGCAAGGACTGGTTAGCTCAGTACCAGGATAATGTGTCTGAGTGGGATATCGGGTCATGGCGCCGGTGGCCTGATTTCCCAGTGGGACAGCACTGTAGAGTCACCATGAGTTTGCACTGTTACAAGTTGGTGCCCGTCCTGATATGACCTGTGATGATGTTGCCAGGACATAAAACTCCAACACCCAACCAACCCTTATGCCTAGTACACACCTACCATTTGTGCGCACCCACCTACCGTATACAATCTAAAACTGCCCGTTTCGCACACAAAAATCGCTAGGTGTGAGCTCCCCGCATACACCTTGCGATTGCGATTCGCGACTAAAAACTCAGTTTTAGGGCTAAAACGGGCCGATTACGATTGCGATGCGCGATTCGAAAAATGAATCGGCCCGTTTTCAGTTTTAAGCGGTCGGGTCGAGTCGTGAGTTTTAGTGCGCAAATCATATACGGTAGGTGTGTACCAGGCATTAGTCTGTCGAGAGTGCATCTCTACATTCCCTACAATTTACTTTGGCTTGGTTTCATCAAACACATTTACAGGCAACAACCCCTCCCCGAACTTCCAATAAGCCCCCCCCCCCCACACACACACACGCAAACTCGGGGGGACTGATGCCATTATGCAGATATATATGAAGGCGGACCTTGGTCTTCAATTTCGGTGGGAACCATCACGGTATCCCCACTGCCATGTTGACTCCATTTCGTACGGTGAATCTGGTCTTCTCGCTCCTCCCTTAGTTCCGCTGCGTGCTCTTCCAGACTGCCTAGGTGTATAGCTTCCTCCAACCTAGTGATCTCGCCTTACGCCTGGTTCTCACGCTTGGCAATTGACAACTCCAACATTGGCGCCGTCAAGTCTCCTGTATCTTCGGCCTCCTTTGCCATTCTTTGCTGCTGCTGTGGCCCTCCGCGTCGTTCTACCTGTGCTAGAAGTCATTATACCTGTATGTATACCAGGCTCCTTCTTATTACCTGCACACTTGGTGCAATCCTCCGGATCGTGTCTTTCCCCACAGTCCGTGCAATACACCATAATGAGTTCCCGAACGACAATCCGTGCAGTTCAAAATAGGGCCAATACTGGTGCAATATGGCAGCCAGGCAGCGGAACCCGTCGCTGGCACCACTATCGAGTAGTCCCGGGCTCGCAGGCACCGGCCAGCGATTGGGCATTATTAGATATTTCAAAATATATCAACTCTCGCTGAATATATTTTTATTAATACATGTTCATTCCGGCCCTTTATATACCTATAATATAGCAATACCTGGGGTATGCAGGTATAGCAATACCTCAGGGAGTTTAACGCCCCTGCCCTGCAGAGTTGTAAACCACTGCCTTGTGGTACAGGTTCTTGACAGAACCGAAGGCTAAGGGAGCAAACCCTAAACAGAAAACCATGTCACTGTGGCAGCATTAAGGGCGGTTGATGTATGGAACTCCCAACATCTCCCGACCAGCCACTGCAGGGACAAATAGTTTTGCGCCTGTCTTGACATGTTCTTGCCGGTGTGAAACCTCTATTTGCTCCCCGAGAGAGTGCCGCTGGTAACTTGCAAAAAGCCAGCAGCACTTCAACACTTTTGCAGGCAGATTTCATGAAATGTATACCATCAAGAGAAACCTGAAGCTGAGAGACATTAAGACCGACTCATGGATGCAACTCTCACAGCAGAGAGCTAAATGGAGAGCGGCAGTCAAGTAATGAAAGCAGTCTTTGTCGCATCGCGACCAACAGCATGATGATGATGATGATGATGAATATATTATACTCCTTATATATGAAGGGTTCAGGTGCAAAAACCGACAAATAGCACTAGGAGGCTAGGTCGCTGTGACTGTAAATCGATATCCCACTCAGTCACATTATCCTGACACTGAGGAAACCAGTCCTTGTCTTTTCCCATTAATGCCGAGCCCCAGGCTAGGTAGCAACAAATATCATTTTTGTATGTCATTGGTTTGACTCGGTCGGGGTTTGAACCCACGACCTAACCGACAGATTGCGGGCCATCCCAAGCACCCACAAATTTACTGTGACCCATCGCTATTTCTGACCACCTTAAATGGATTTGTTTGTTTGGTGTTTATATCCTAGCAACATCTAAGGTCATATCAGGGCGGATGCCGACTTTTGACATTACGCACTCATGGCAACTTAATAGTGCGGTTCCACTGGTAGACCGGGTGGCTGGCACCATGACCTGATAACCCACTCATTCACCTTATCTCGATTCTGAGCAAACCAGTCCTTACCCTATCCTGGTAATATTGAGTGCTACGCTAGATAGTGACAAGTATAGATGAACTAAAGTCATCGGTTTGACTCAGCCGGGGTTCGAAGCCACCACTTCCCGCATGTGAAGCCAGCCAGCGCTTTTACTACAGTAAAACCTCTCTAACCGACCACCTCCACAGATTGACCACTCCCCGATCGGTTTAATAGGGCCCCAAATGATCACCCATACAATACCATTGGATTGATAAAAATAACTCCCTAAACCGACCACCTTCCTAAATGAACCATTGAAAGTCGGTCCCATGGTCGGTCGATTTAGAGAGGTAATTCGATTACGCCTTCACGTGAACATAAAAATATATCTTTAAAAAAAATAATCTTAAAAAAAGAAATGACTACATGTAAAGATGACCTACTTTAACACCAAGTTCACCCAGTGCACAGAGTGCAGGATTATGATCTGTGCACTGAGTTCACCCTCAGCCTGGCTGCTGTCAGGATTTATAGGTGCGTACAGCCTGGCAGATCCATGCGTATACATCCATGATTCACTGACATGCACTCACCCACATTAGCTCAGTACACATCAACATTGTCCCACAATCATGCAGACACTATGACATATATCCTATTTTTTAAGTTCTCCGCATGTGTGTGTATATATATTGTTGGGTGGTTGTTGGAGTTTTATATCCTGGCAACATCTAAGGTCATATCAGGACATGTACCGACTTTTGGCAGTGCACACTCATTGTGATTTTATAGTGCTGCTCCACTGAAAGACCAGGCTGTCAGCACCATGACCTGATATCCCACTCAGTCACATTATCTTGACACTGAGCTAACCAGTCCTTGCTCTATCCTATTAATGCCGAGTGCATGGCTAGAAAGCGACAAGTCTAAATTTGTATGTTATTGGTTTGACTCGACCAGGGTTTGAATCCGTGGGTTCGAAGCCCACGATCTACCAAAACGGGAGATGGACGCTCAACTCATTCGGTCATCCGGTCTGGTGAGTGAATGTATATGAGTCTTTTTTTGTGTGTCCATTGTAATGATTGACACAAAAGAGCAGAGAAACGGTTTCACTGAAAACACAAGGACATTTGCTTCAAATTAATATGTATTCTATTGGGATTATGAAACACCATGTAAAACACAAATCAGTTTATCCTGAACAAATGCATAAGCAGATAGTATGTTGATCGTTACAATGGACAAAGTTTTGTCCTATATTGCTTTGTACCTTTTGAGACAGTCTCAGATACATATATATATATACAGTATAACCCCGTTAAACCAAACTTAAAGGGACCTTAGAAATTTGTTTGGATTAACCGATCATTGGTTTAACCGAACTTGGACTTTGACATGGCTTTGGCAAAAACGGGGGTGCATTATAAATGTGCAATGTATGTGGACACTATGATCATTGTTTTGTTATGTATATACAGTTTAACCTCATTAAACCAACCTCGGTTAAATCAAATGATCGGTTAATCCACACTTGTTTGGGCGACCCGGCAAAATACTACCATTTATCATATAAAAAAGTATCAGATGACCTTAAAGCCACTTGAAAGTTTGGTTTAACTGTACCGGAAGTGGCCTGGAGCCGACAATTTTGTTTGGATTAACCAATACTTTGGATTAACCAAATTTGTTATATGATAAATGGTAGTATTTTGCCAGGCCGCCGAAAAAAGTTTGGATTAACCGATCGTTTGCTTTAACCGACCTTGGTTTAACGGGGTTGTACTGTATATATATGTTTAATGCATAGACTATTATTCATCAGCAAAGCAGCCTTTTCAGTTGGGATTTGGAGAGATGGCATATGAAGATCGCCTGAGAAGACTCAAGCGACGAACATTGTCATATCGTCATCTCAGGAGAGATATGATACGATTGATAGAGACTTATAAGATTATTACTGGAGTCTATGACAGTGATGTATGTCACAATGGGTTTGTTCAACCTCAGATATGACCTTAGATGTTGCCAGGATGTAAAACTCCAACAACCAACCAATCAACGTGAGAGTAGACATCATGAACACCAGAGGCCAGCGGGATAAGATCTTCAAGGAGATGCCCAGACTTGAGGTCAGGATATACACATTTTCCTTTCGAGTGACAGATCCCTGGAATAGTCTTCCTGACCAAGTGGTTGAAGCATCGATTGTCAAAGCATTTAAGAGAAGGCATTGGAGAGGACACCCACAAATATATGACTTCAGGGATCCATCTACATCTATAGTTCTTTTTGGTCATAATGAGCTGGCATTTGGGCATAGATGAGATCAGCCAGAAGAGGATTTGTAAATTAATCTGTCAGTTAGTTATACCTATAAGGGTTTGCGGCATAAATAAAGTCAGCCATACATTACATAGATTCCATGTCAATTGTTAGCGTACTGTGGGCCAGCCTTTAAAGATTCGGTCAATTGATTTCAACATCAGTTATAATCATTATTCATATTTTACAATCGTTATCTATAGGGCGCGGTGGCCGAATTGGTTTAGTGCGGGAGATCGGGAGTTCGGTTCCCGGTCGAGTCAAACCAATGACTTAACAATTTATAGTTGTCGCTTCCTAGCCTAACGCTCAGCATTAATAGGATAATGCAAGGATGTGTTAGCTCAGTGTCAGGATAATGTGATTGTGTGGGATATCGGGTCATGGTGTTGGTGGCCTGATTTCAAAGTAGGGCAGCACTATAAAGTCACCATGAGTGTGCACTGTCAGAAGTTGGTACCTGTCCTGATATGACCTTAGATGTTACTAGGACGTAAAACAACAACAAGAACGGTACCTGTCCTGATATGACCTTAGATGTTACCAGGACGTAAAACTCCAACAACCAGCGAATCTATAGTGTATCTAGATAAGAATATCCACGTGACACTTGGTGTAATGCTCCTGGATCAATCAATTCATACCTCCTGGTTTATAGCTCAAATAGCCTTAACTTCATCTTAATCCGATTGTTTTGAGTTTCTGCTGTATATTCTTTGAAGTTCTAGATAAATATATGAGGGTGATCAAAATAATGTACTTTATTTTACTTTGAAGTAACCTTTATGGTTAAATTGGGAGAGATATTAAAAGTGAAAACATGCCAATTTAGTTTTAGCATGCATGTCAAAATGTTGGATTCAATAAGGCTTCAATAGTGACTGGTTTTATTAAATTAACTTAGTAGTCAATTTGTACAACAATACATGTTTACTACTACCCTGTCTATAAATTATATATGTAGTGTTTGGGTTTCTTAAGATGTTATTTATCTTTTTTTTTAAAGGAGACAGAACGTAAAGACTATCGGCCTATGCAACCTTAAAATAGGAAGTCAAGCAGCTCAAAGAGGAAGCGGACAGTGCCTCCCCACCCCTACCCCCCACCCCTACCCTCCACCCCTACCCTCCAACCCCACCCTCCACCCCTACCCTCCACCATACCCTCCACCCCTACCCTCCAACCCTACCCTCCACCCCTAACTCTACACACCATACATCCACACCTACCCTCACCCACATTCTCCACCCCATAACTATCCACCCTACCTCACCATACCCTCCACCCATACCCTCCACCCCACCACCAACATACCCTCCACCCCTACCCTCCACCATACCCTCCACCCATACCCTCCACCCCCACCTCACCCAACCCTCCACCCCTCTTCCACCCTAAACCCTCCACCCCTACTCACCTCTCACACCCAACCCACACCCCCTACTCCACCCCTACCCTCCCCCCCTACCCACCAACCTCCCTCTACCACACCCCTACCCTCCACCCCTACTCTCACCCTACCCTCCACCACTACCTCTCCAACTCCCTCCACCCCCACCCACCACCTACCCTCCACACCTACCCTCCACCCCCTACCTCCACCCCTACCTCACCTACCTCCACCTACCTCCACCCCACCCTCCACCCTACCTCCCCCTACCCTCCACCCCATACCCTCCACCCCTACCCTTACCCACACCTGCACCCAAACCTGCTGCTACTACCCACACCCCTGCCTCCACCTACCCTCCACTCCCACCCTCCACCCCTACCCTCCACCCTACCCTCAACCACTACCGTCACCCTATCTCCACCCCTTAACCTCCACCCACCACCTTTCCCATCACAACTCTGATGTTGGACTGATAGGAGGACACAGTCCAATCAGAGATGTAAACACTCTGTCCTTTTCACCCGAAGTCAGACCCTCGCTCAACCTGTAATTTCGTCCTATCGGCTGTGATGAACAATACACCTTCACGGTTCAGTGACCACGCCTCGCACCTGTGGTCTGGCCACATCACCCCTCCCTACCACCACCACCACCCTACTCTCCACCCCTCCCACCCCACTCTCACCCCTCCCACCCCACTCTCACCCCCTCCCACACCGCCCCTAATCGTCCTCTCAGTAATCACTCTCACGAGCGACAAATATTGCGTTTATAAATAAAGGCGCAGTTCTCACAGCGGAGGGGGCAGTGGCCCCGGCCAGCGCAAAGTGCCAGTTTATAGATAATTGTGTGATGGAATAGCCAGAACCCCCCCCCCCCCCCACCTTCGAAACTCTCATCACACGCCCTCCCTGGTCTGTCCATATCTGCCCATAACTGCCCATATCTGCCCTGGTCTACCTGGTTTACCTGTTCTACCTGTTCTACCTGTTCTACCTGTTCTACCTGTTCTACCTGTTCTACCTGTTCTACCTGTTCTACCTGTTCTACCTGTTCTACCTGTTCTACCTGTTCTACCTGTTCTGCCTTTTCTACCTGGTATGCATGTTCTACCTGTTCGACCTGTCCGACCTGTTCGACCCTGGTCTACCCTGGTCTACCCTGGTCTACCCTGGTCTTCCCTGGTCTTCCCTGGTCTTCCCTGTTCTTCCCTTTCTTCCCTGTTCTTCCCTGTTCGTCCCTGTTCTTCCCTGTTCTTCCCTGTTCTTCCCTGTTCTTCCCTGTTCTTCCCTGTTCTTCCCTGTTCTTCCATGTTCTTCCCTGTTCTTCCCTGTTCTTCCCTGTTCTTCCTGTTCTTCCTGTTCCTCCTGTTCCTCCTGTTCCGCCTGTTCCCCCTGTTCCGCCTGGTCCGCCAGGTCCGCCTGGTCCACCTGGTCCACCTTGTCCACCTGGTCCACCTTGT
>CM059186.1:13682686-13717238 GCA_030323885.1 Branchipolynoe longqiensis
CCTCTAGTCGAGGGTTGGATGCAATGGTTCTCCACTTGTCCCGATGTTGTGCTGTTCTGATAGACTGTGAATAATTCAAGCCTGTCCACTGTGAAATATTTGTAAACCATGATGTTCTTGGTCTCCCTCTCCCTCTGCTGCCATTCACCTTCCCTTCCAACAATGTACGGTATATTGAACTCTGACGAATGATGTGGCCAAAATAAATAAGTTTCTTTGTCTGTATAGTGGCAAACAAGCTTTTCTTATTTTTAATTTTTCTGAGAACTTCTTTGTTGGTGATCTTCTTTGTCCATGATATTTTCATCATCCTTCGATAAGTCCACATCTCAAATGCTGCTAAACGTTTGTACATTTTCTTAGAGATTGTCCATGTCTCTGCCCCATACATTAGAGTAGACCACACATAACACTGAAGAATACGCTTCCTTGTTTGTATTAATATCTTACTTGATGTTAACACTCTATACATTTTGGAGAATGTTGTTCGGGCTATTGTTATCCTTCTTTTAATTTCTTCCTCACATCTCCCATCATTTGTAATCTTTTGTCCGAGATATATGAATTCGGATACTTGTTCTATGTTTGTGCCATCTATGGTTATATTGACATTTGGTTTATCTGTCTTTTTACTTATAACCATTGTTTTGGTCTTCCTGGCATTCATCTTCATGTTGAATAGTATTCCAGCTTTATTGATTCTATTCACTATATCTTGTAGGTTTTTCTCACTGTCTGCTAGTATTACACTGTCATCGGCATATCTAAGATTGTTGACGTTCATGCCACCTATTGTCACTCCCTTGCAATCTTCAATGTGTCTGAAAATCATCTCTGTGTACAGGTTAAATAGACATGGTGACAATACACACCCCTGTCGAACTCCTCGTTTAATCATAACTTCATCCGATAGGCCCTGCTCCATTTTTATAAATGCACGTTGTGTCCAGTATAAGTTCACAATTAGTTTAATGTCTTTGCCATTGACACCAATATCTTGTAAACATTTGATTAACAGTTCATGATTGACTCGGTCGAAGGCCTTCTCATAGTCAATAAAGCAGGCATAAACATCCTGGTTCACTTCACAATAACGTTCACAAATCATTCTCATATTGAAAATCCCTTCACGTGTACCTCTTCCAGATATAAACCCACTTTGTACGTTACTGATTTGTTCTTCAATTTTCTGTCTGTTTCTCAGTAAAATTATTTTCAGGATCATCTTCAACATATGACTCATCAGGCTTAGTGTTCTGTACTCAGTACACAATGTTGGTTTTAGCTTCTTTGGGAGTCGTACAAATATGGATTCATTCATATTCAATGGTATAAATCCAGTCTCATAGATGTCAGTTACTAGCTTATGAATGATTTGAATCCCCACTTCATCTAGTCCTTTTATCATTTCTGATGTTATCTGGTCACTTCCAGGAGCCTTACCTGCCTTTAGATCATTGATAGCCTTCTCAACCTCTGATACTAATATAATATTCCCATCTTCTTTCTCAATTGTGGGTGGGTTCCCTCTGTCATCATTGTATAGTTCGTTTACATATTCTTCCCATCTGGACTTTATTTCATCTTCTTCAAAGAGCATTTTGCCGTCTTTGTTCTTGATACATTTACTGCTTCTCTGTCTGTATCCTTGACCTGTTATCTCTTTCACTTTCTTGTGCATCTCTCTTGAACGATGTTGAGACTCAAGTTGTTCCACTACTTCACACTTCTTATTCCACCATTCATCTTTAGCTTTTTTGCATTCATCTTCTATTTCATTCTTCAGGTGTTTGTATTTAGGTGGATCAGTGGTTTTCACTTTCTTCCTTTCTGCCATCTTTTCTAGTATGGTTTGCGTCATCCATGATTGCTTTGTCTCTCGTTTTTTATTTGGTAACACCTCCTCTGCTGACTTGACCATGCTTTCTCTGAGAGCTTCCCATTCCATTTCAATGTTGTTATACTCTCTCTGAGGAGTTTCTTCATTCATCAGTACACTGAATTTGTTATGAACAGAGTCATTATACTTAGTTCTGTATTTTGCATCTTTTAACATGTTCATATAGTCTAGTAATAAGAGTAGAAAAATAAAAACATATATACCAAGAAAATCCAAAAAAACTAACATAGGCTACTAACCATACCAACCAATTATCTATCTGCTACTGAAATGCAGGCAATCAAATACCTTATCAGCAGCCACTGTGTGGTAAGATAACACCAACACTACAACTGGCCAGCATTGAAAACAAGCCTGGGTACCCGGGCTTATATGCTATGGACAGTATAAATACAGCCTCAATAAAAAAATATATATATAAAAAAAAAAAAAACTCACACACATATCCACCCCACACCCACCCTCATCCACACCCACACACCCACACCACACCACCCCGCCCATCACCCACCTCCCAATGAGCCATCGTCACCCACCCGTGTTTTCCCATTAGTCAGCAAATCACAATTCCTGACCCGAAATTGATTATTTTAAAAGCTAGTTCTCACCAAGTCGTCCGACATGCTGACCTCACGTCGCGACGAGAAGTGTGTATTAAATTAAAGCTAGCCGACAGAGGGCAGTGTAAACCGGCATTAATTGCGCGAAGCTGTTCTCGGAACGCGGCTACGTCTGCGTCAATCCCCACCGGGCGCGGTGGCCGAATCGGTAAAGCGCAGGCCTCGCGTGCGGGATATTGGGAGTTCGATTCCCGGTCGAGTTAAACCAATGACTTATAAAATACATACTTGTCGCATCCTAGACTGGCGCTCCACATTAATAGGAGGAGCAGGAGCGGGATGTAGCTCAGGTGGTAGAGTGTCCACCTGTGAAGGTGTGGATCATCCGATCGATCCTGCTCAGTGGACCCATTTGCAGTTTGGGCTATTTTCAATTCCAACCAGTGGTCCCCAACTGGTTCATCAAAGGCTGTAGTATGTGCTGTCCTGTCTGTGGGAAAGTGCATATAAAAGACCCTTTGGTGCTTATCAGAAAGAGTAGCCTATGTGGCGTGGCGGCAGTGGGTTTCCTCCAAAGAAATATGTCAGAATGACCATATGTTTGATGTCCAGTAGCTGATGATAAAATAAAAATCAATGCGCTCTAGAGGCGTCGTTAAATAAAACAAGCGTTCCTTTATTAGGATAGGACAGGGACTGATTAGCTCACAATAATATTCAAAGGAAAAATACTAGGCACACAGGAAATGCATGAAAGGGCAAAGATCGATCTACTTAAGACAAGATGGAATGTCCACTTACTAACACTAATGTACAAAAGAGCAAGGGATCCACAATATATAGAGGACAAACCAGAGCTACGAGGGCAGGCAATATCATACTCCTCCGAGTTTCACAACCAGCCACCAATACATTAATCAAAGCACCAATCTTTGTGGGCAGTAGAATGTAGAATAACTTACCGCACAGGATTAGAAACCTAAATACATATATAGGATTTAAATCTGCTGACAGAACGCACCTAATTGGCCAGGCCCAAGGACAATAAGATAATGAAACGACTGAATGCACAACCAGAGCTGTGCCCTCTGTGGCCCCACCCTCCGGTACGTCCTGCCTGCTGGCCTCCCCGTCCCAATAGTCCCTTCCAACCAACATCGGGATTCCTCATTCCTCACAACAAAACATAAATATATTTCTATACTACAGAACAAACCAATAGTCAAGACATCTTGACTTACTAAGACAAACATACCAACAACGAAAACCTTCTATGTAAATGTAAAATGATTTAATGTACCTCATACTCATTACTTACTGCATCGTGTACACTTTAATTTCACAATCTACTTCACATTTCAAGACAATGTATAAACCATGCTAAAAAAAAAAGGTGTAAATACCAAGACACCTGTAACACTTATGGCCGGATGACCAGTGCTATGGCACTGACAAAAGATTTTCATGAACAAAATTCATTTATTTAAAAAAAGTTAGAGATATCGGGTCACGTTGCTGGTGGCCTGATTTCCTAGTGGGGTATCACTATAGATTTGTCATGAGTGGCCACTGTCACAAGTCGATAACCGTCCTGATATGACCTTAGATGTTGCGAGGACGTAATACTCCAATAACCCACCAACCAATCAGCTATGTCCACGTCAGTCCCTTTATGGGAGATGCACACGCCGCCGAGAGGGATCACGTGGTGTTAATAAATCAATGCTAATAAATCAATCTTAATAAATCAGTGGACACATTGGTGATACCTTCTAGACACTGGAGCCGCGTTTGTGTTATTGATACTGTAATATATATATATATACATATTTATATATATTTATATATATACATATATATATATGATATATATTATAATGCTTAATATGGGGAACGGGACGTAGCTCAGGCGGTATAGAGTGTACACCTGTGATGGTGTGGATCATCCGATCGATCCTGCTTAGTGGACACATTTGCAGTTTCGGCTATTTTCCGTTTCAACCAGTGGTCGACAACTGGTTCATCAAAGCTTGTGGTTTGTGTTGTCCTGTCTGTGGGAAAATGCATATAAAAGACCCCTTGCTGCTTATCGGAAAGAGTAGCCTATGTGGCAGCAGCAGGTTTCCTCCAAAGAAATATGTCAGAATGACCATATGTTTGACGTCCAATAGCTAATGATAAACATCAATGTGCTCTAGAGGTGTCGTTAAACAAAACAAATTTGTATAATGCTCAATAGCAATACCATTGTTTGTTTGTCATTGTTTTACATCCTAGCAACATCTAAGGTCATATCAGGATGGTTACCGACTTGTGACGGTGGTGACTTTATTGTACATGCATATACTCAAATGTATTTATATCACACTACATGGTGTGAGCAATAAGTTGAACGCTTCAATTCTAAGAAGAATCAATAGAGCGTGACCAGTCTATTACCGACACGGGGAGAGGGAGGAGAGCGGGGGGGGGGGGGGGGGGGCTGGATGCCGCGGTCAGTGTGGCTACCGGAGTGACCGCCAGGTGTGAGGATCAAAATGGAGAACGCGACGCTGGACATCGAAAGAGGTCAATAGGTCAGCAACCTCCTAGTCGCTCCAGGACTTGGGTCAAACCACACACACGGGCTTTACGTGGATTAAATAGACTACATCACGATTCCAGCGTTCCATGCGTCAGAGTAAAACAAACCCGCGAGCAACTACAGGTTTTAAACCAGTGTCAGCACTAGGTCATTTGTTCACAGGTTGAATGCTATGCTAACACCATAGCAACTACGGGTTTTGAACCAGTGTCAGCAGTAGGTCATTTGTTCGCAGGTTGAATGCTATGCTAACACCATAGCAACTACGGTTTTGAACCAGTGTCAGCAGTAGGTCATTTGTTCGCAGGTTGAATGCTATGCTAACACCATAGCAACTACGGGTTTTGAACCAGTGTCAGCACTAGGTCATTTGTTCGCAGGTTGAATGCTATGCTAACACCATAGCAACTACGGGTTTTGAACCAGTGTCAGCACTAGGTCATTTGTTCGCAGGTTGAATGCTATGCTAACACCATAGCAACTACGGGTTTTGAACCAGTGTCAGCACTAGGTCATTTGTTCGCAGGTTGAATGCTATGCTAACACCATAGCAACTACGGGTTTTGAACCAGTGTCAGCACTAGGTCATTTGTTCGCAGGTTGAATGCTATGCTAACACCATAGCAACTACAGGTTTTAAACCAGTGTCAGCACTAGGTCATTTGTTCACAGGTTGAATGTTATGCTAACACCATAGCAACTACGGGTTTTGAACCAGTGTCAGCACTAGGTCATTTGTTCGCAGGTTGAATGTTATGCTAACACCATAGCAACTACGGGTTTTGAACCAGTGTCAGCACTAGGTCATTTGTTCACAGGTTGAATGTTATGGTAACACCATAGCAACTACGGGTTTTGAACCAGTGTCAGCACTAGGTCATTTGTTCGCAGGTTGAATGTTATGCTAACACCATAGCAACTACGGGTTTTGAACCAGTGTCAGCACTAGGTCATTTGTTCGCAGGTTGAATGCTATGCTAACACCATAGCAACTACGGGTTTTGAACCAGTGTCAGCACTAGGTCATTTGTTCACAGGTTGAATGCTATGCTAACACCATAGCAACTACGGGTTTTGAACCAGTGTCAGCACTAGGTCATTTGTTCGCAGGTTGAATGTTATGCTAACACCATAGCAACTACAGGTTTTGAACCAGTGTCAGCACTAGGTCATTTGTTCACAGGTTGAATGTTATGCTAACACCATAGCAACTACGGGTTTTGAACCAGTGTCAGCACTAGGTCGTTTGTTCGCAGGTTGAATGTTATGCTAACACCATAGCAACTACGGGTTTTGAACCAGTGTCAGCACTAGGTCATTTGTTCACAGGTTGAATGTTATGGTAACACCATAGCAACTACGGGTTTTGAACCAGTGTCAGCACTAGGTCATTTGTTCGCAGGTTGAATGTTATGCTAACACCATAGCAACTACGGGTTTTGAACCAGTGTCAGCACTAGGTCATTTGTTCGCAGGTTGAATGCTATGCTAACACCATAGCAACTACGGGTTTTGAACCAGTGTCAGCACTAGGTCATTTGTTCGCAGGTTGAATGCTATGCTAACACCATAGCAACTACGGGTTTTAAACCAGTGTCGGCGCCAGATCATCTGTTCGTAGGTGGGATGCTATGCTAACACTAACACCTGAACGAAAATTAGTCTATTCTATTGCTACCTTAACTAGACCACGTTATTGCCTGTCAGTTTCGAAGTTCCTAAGGAGTAAAACCCTGAAGAAATAAATGATTGGTAAGAGCGTCATCAATACCTTTTTGTTGTATATTAGCTGAGATTTGCCGATGCAATGTCTCGCCTAATGAAGAGATGGATGTGCTTGATTGTTTTTTAATTGGTTTTGCACTGACTTATAACAGTACACACTCGTGTGCGGTCACATCCACGTTAGTGGACGTAGTTTAATGTAGGTGAAGGTAGTGGAGCCTAACGTGGGTCAAACGCGGTGTAAAAACGTTAAACTACATTGAAATACATTAAGCTATGGCAGGTTTTGGTACAGATAAATACATTTTGGTACGGATAAATACATTACGGTATGGATGAATACGCTATGGTAGGGATGCCAGTATGCTCATCTACATTCAACTACATTCAACTATGTTCAACTACATTAGCCTCCTCTACATTCACCTAAGTCCACTAACGGCTATGTGAGCAGCGCTTCATCCTCGTACACTAGAGTACCTAGAGCACACTAGAGTATGCTAGAGTATGCTAGAGTATGCTAGAGTACATTAGCGTACACTCGAGAACGTTAGTATCACGGATGCAAATTCATCCTCTAACGTAGCTGCTCTTTTGAACATGTCCAAAGATTAAATCGGAACTCAAGGCCCACTCACATTATTACCAAGAAGTACGTTCAACTACGTTCAACTAGGTTCAACTACGTTCAACTACGTTATCCTCCACTTCGTTCAACTACGTCCAGTAATGTGTCTGTGACCGGGCCTTTATGGCGACTTAGTAGATTTCACTTAAAGTTGCATAGTCCGATGGTTTTGAATTTCTGTATTTTTTCTGAGATAAATATATTAGATCGATCACTAGTATCTAGTTTACATTAGTTCAAAGTTACTTTTATTTTAAATGGTAAACATTTGAGATATTTTGAGTGCAAACAATGAAAATTAGTTTTGGCAAGCTTGCCAACAGTCTGACACCATAGACTTCTTCAGTAACAGGTTCTGTTAAATTGACTCAGTATTGCCTTCTATGCAGAAACAAATGTTTAATAAGTGCATCAGTATCTAAGTTAGATATGTAAAATCAAATCTAGATATTTGATTTGGTTTTGAAAATTTGATATTTCATCGGACTGCGCAGCTTTAACTCTGTTTCAGTTAGCTTTGTTGCTTTCCGGAACCTAACCACGACATAAACATGAACATTTGGTCTTTCCCATTGCTACCCTAACTACACTCTATTGCCTGCGACCTTCGAAGTTTCTGAGCAGTAAAACCCTAAATAAATGCTTGATAAGAGCATTAATGAGTCTCAAAAGGTGATAACTCTTCTTTTTTTTTGTCCACATAACGATTGACACAAAATAGCACAGAAACGGTTACACTGAAAACACAAGGGCATTTGCTTCAAGTCAATATGTATTCTATTGGGATTATGAAACACCATAAATCAGTTTATCCTGAGCAAATGCATAAGCAGATAGTATGTTGATCGTTACAATGGACAAAGTTTTGTCCCAAATAATTTAGCACCTTTTCAGACAGCCTCTAATACCTCCGTTTGTGTGTGTATTCTTTGTGTGTACATTGGTTGATCAAGCATTGCCATTGACATGTTACCCATCCAGAATGGTAATTGTGGATCTGGAAACTCCTAGGTAGCTCTGAGATAAACACACTTGCTAATTTCAAACACACCGACAAGTCAATAAACTACAAACTAATGACTGAAGCTGTTCAGCATTGAAAACAAGTTCTATCATGAACTTATGAACATGGTAAATAAACCATCAATAAAAATATTTAAAAAAATTAAAAAGCAGGGGAAATTTCAAACATGGACAATTGGTCTTCCTCCTCCCACTCCTCCTAGTCCTACTATCCTAGTAATGCCGAATGCCAGGCTATGCAGTGACAAGTATCAAATTTTAAGTCATAATTAAATATGTCTAATTAAATGCGGGTAAGTTGTTTAGTTATGAAAATATGACACCTTTAGGCGACTTCAATAAATGATTTTCAGAAGCACCACAAAAAGAAGCAGAGCCTAGCCATTGCCTATGAACAAGGCTTGGGGCGTACAGGTGGTACAGTTGGTTGGTTGGTTGTTGGAGCTTTACGTCCTGGCAACCTCTAAGGTCATATCAGGACGGCTACCGACTTGTGACAATGCACACTAATGGCAACTGTATAGTGGTGCCCCACTGGGAGACCAGGCAGCCAGCACATTGACCTAATATCACATTTTCCTGACACTGAGCGAACAATTCCTTGCCCTATAATGGCGAGCGCCAGGCTAGGAAGTGACAAGTATCAATTTTATAAGTACCGCTCAGTCACATTATCCTGACACTGAGCCAACCATTGTTTGCCCTATAATGCCGAGCGCCAGTCTAGGAAGTGACAAGTATCAGTTTTATAAGTCCCGCTCAGTCAGATTATTCTGACACTGAGCCAACCATTGTTTGCCCTATAATGCCGAGTGCCAGTCTAGGAAGTGAGAAGTATCAATTTTATAAGTCCCGCTCAGTCACATTATCCTGACACTGAGCCAACCATTGCTTGTCCTATAATGCCGAGCGCCAGGCCAGGAAGTGACAAGTATCAATTTTTTAAGTCATTGGTTTGACTCGACCAGGGTTCCAAACCCCACGATCTACAAAAACGGGAGACGGACCCCTCAACTCCTTCAGCCATCCCGTCTGGTCGACAGGGTAAGTAAATCATCAATAACAAAAATATATATAAAGAAATGCTAAGGAGAACAAAAGAAGTAAGTAAACCACCAATATAAACAAAATGACATAAACAAAACACACAAAGAACACACACACTTTGTACACACATTGCACACATGCACGCTGGTCCGTGACAGCAGTGTGGTGCAGCACACACTGGGGGTCAGGTGTGGTTCACATTGAGGTGCAGCCCAGCCTACAGGTTGACGCCATACCCGCCCTCACTGCCAGCCGAAACCACGTGACGAAACCTGCGTCACTTTACACCGCTCCCTGCGCACGCGCACGCGCGGGGGTGTGTGGCGTGTGGCGTGTGGCGTGTGGCGTGTGGCGTGTGGCGTGTGGCGTGTGGCGTGTGGCGTGTGGCGTGGGGCGTGGGGCATGGGGCGTGGGGCGTGGGGCGTGGGGCGTGGGGCGTGGGGGCGCTGGGCGTGGGGCGTGGGCGTGGGGCGTGGGGCGTGGTGCGTGGTGTGTGGTGTGTGGTGTGTGGGGTGTGGGGTGTGGGGTGTGGGGTGTGGGGTGTGGGGTATGTGGTGTGTGGTGTGGAGTGGGGTGGGGGGCATGGGGCGTGGGGCATGGGGCATGGGGTGTGGGGCATGGGGCGTGGGGTGTGGGGGCCTTATGGCCCTGTCACACTATAACGCTTCTCGCCGGCGCGCCGTCAGCGCGCAAAATATCTTCTACGCGTCGAGACACGTCCAACTTTTTGGCGGTTTGGGGGAAAAGTTTGGCGTCAGTGCGGCGCATTATTCGCGCGCGGCCAACGGGTGTCGACGCGTGAGGAAAAAAAAAAAAAGGTTTGGCGCGACGTCTTTATATGACCTTAGATGTAGCTAGGACGTCAAACAACAAAGCAACAGTTTGGCGCAATGTGTAAGAACGACTGTCACGCGTGCGCGGCGACTGCCTAGCATTCGCATAGCGTTATTCCAGCGCTGTCGACGTCCTTCTGACATCGCCATAATATTGGAACCCGCGCGTTGACGTGCATTGTGGATCATCACGGTTTTTTGACACGCTTAAAACATTGAGCGACCAACTACGCGCGCCGCCGTCCTCCGGCGACTGTCGACGTCCAGGATAGTGTACCGACGTGTACCAACGTTCGCATAACGTCCCCCTAACGTTTCCCGACGTTTCCCGACGTTTCCCGACGTTTCACCAAAAACTGACACACGTTGGAGAGAAACGCGCGTTGGAGAGAAACGTTGTAGTGTGACAGGGGTATTACACTACATTTCCACATATCTTTAGTTTGTTTGTTTCTTGTGTTGGGTTTACATCATGGATGTATCTGAAATCATATCAGGACGGGTACCAACTTGTGACAGAGAGCACAGGGATTGGGAGACTAGGCCGCCGGCACCATGCCCTGATTTCCCACGCAGTCACATGATTATACTATTGTGAAAGCTAACCAGTCCTTGCCCTATCCTAGCAATGCCAAGCACCAGGCTATGTAGCGACAAGTACTAAATTTATAAGGCATTGGTCTTGACTCGGCTGCGATTTAAATAGGTCATGTTGATAACATATTATCTATGGTGATATGATTTAGCAGCCATCACAGTCCCAGGCAATAGACTACATCACCATTCCAGCCATGCGGTGCATTGTGGGCTGTGTCAGAACAAAACAAACCCGCGAGAAGCACATGGCACATGCTAATACACTCGGTGCAGTTATGTAATGTGCTAGTTTCAGCTCATCTCAGCTCTTGTTTGAAACATAGAACACTAACTACAAAAATATATATAATAAATTAAGATATTGATCTTTTATTCAGCATTGCATTTACATCAATATAATCAGCACATCTTATGCCATGTGCATTTAGATTTAGACAAATCTGTGCACTCAGACTAGTGTTAGAGCCATAGCCAGAGTCAGTTTTACTTATTTTATTCATGTTTTATTTATATCCTATGGTTAATGACAGATGTAGAAATAGAAAATGAGTAGGGTTAATAAGATATTGGTTATATATTTCTTTGAAACAAGTTTTTGTTGACACATTTGACATTTTAATATTTAGAACAAGAATTACTTCTGGCTAATCAATGGTGATGTAAACATCAGCCTGTAAAGTGACTGAAATTGTATGTTTCTTAACTCAAAATGCTTAATTATGGAGAGTTGTGTCTGAAACATATTCATTATATTATTATATTGTATCCTTCCATCCATGTTTGTGCCAAATTGTTATGTATTTCTATTAATTTTGAATAAAATGGCAGTTTTGCCCTCCGCGTATCGGCAAACTCAATGGCCGTACGCCTTTGCTTTTCTCCCAACGCCATCTTCAGCGCATGCGCAGTCAGAACCGTGATCTCGTCTATTTGTTTGCTGTGATAAATTAGAATTTCGGCTTTACCTTTGTTTTGAAAGTTACAAGAATTGATTAGATGCACAGTCAGCAAAATATGGCGGTTGATGCCCATTGGCTGCTGGGGAATATATCGATACGATTTAGCACAGTTAATGATCAGTTCGTCGCAAACCCCATATCGGGTAATAACGGCTGCACTTCACACTTATGGCCGGTACACACCTACCGTTTACGATCGTTTTTCCGCACCCACCTAGCGTATACGATCTAAAACTGCCCAAAAGTCGTGAGGTGTGCACTCCCCTAGCACACCTACCGATTGCGATTCACGACTAAAAACTCAGTTTTAGGGCTAAAACGGTAGGTGTGCGCTAGCCTTACGATTGCGATTCGCGATTCGAAAAATGAATCGGCCCGTTTTCAGTTTTAAGCGGATCAGGAGTTTTAGTGCGCGAATCGTAAACATTAGGTGTGTACCAGCCATTATACACGTGCATGTGTGTGTGTTTGTGTGACTGTAGGTGTTTGAGTGTGTAATTGTAATAATGAAGGGTTCAGGTGCAAATCCACGTAAACACCAATCCAAAAATGCAGTTTAAATAAAAGATTTTTGCCTGAAAATAATTTTAATTCTCACTAATTCCACTTTTCATATGACCACATGGTTATGGAGCAGTGAACAAAAGAGTAGGAATAGCAAGCAACAAGAAACATTTGAAGGATTGATTCCAATATTAAATGTCTACAATGACAGAGACAGCCCAAATAAAAATGTAAAATTTAAGACCTAAATGCACTGGGTTTGGTCCCACTGCTTCACTGGTCACAGCTGGTCCAGTGTATTATTAACAACCCCATCCCAACAACATAATTCATAAACTCACATAACTAACTACACTAGAGTTACACTAGAATAGTTCTAACAACTGACATTTATATACCGCTTGCCTAACTGCAATTGAACATTAAAACTTACTACAACTTTACCAACTAAATACAGAAAATAACTTCTGCTTACATTCTAAATACTAAGTAAATACTCACATTGATCTGACTAATATTGATCTAGTTATATGACACTACTGTTACCATGTTGCTATGGAACTTTTGGGTAACAGAATTTCATTGTGTTACATGCTGCAAATTGTGTATTCAACAGTTATTGTATACCTTATTCTATATACCTTTTGTGTAAATAACCCTGAATTGAAAAATGGCTGGAAGACCAGTGCTTCGGCACTGACAAAAGACTTATTCAGCAAAATAAACATATTTACCACACACACACACACACACACAAAATGTTAATCTCTATTTTTGGATTGGCATTTACGTGGTTTTGCGCCTGAACTCTTCGTATGTTTTTGTGACTTTGAGTGTGAGAGGGTGTGACTGTGTGTGTAATTGTATGTTTGTGTGACTCTAGGTGTGAGTGTGGATGTGAGTGGGTGTGAGTGTGTGTGTAGTTGTATGTTTGTGTGACTGTAGGTGTGAGTGTGGGTGTGAGAGGGTGTGAGTGTGTGCGTGTAATTGTATGTTTGTGTGGTTGTAGGATGTGTGGATGTGAGTGGGTGTGAGTGGGTGTGAGTGTGAGTGTAGAGTGGATGTGAGTGGGTGTTAGTGTAGTGTGGGTGTGAGTGTGTGTAATTGTATGGTTGTGTGACTGTAGGTGTGAGTGTGGGTGCGAGAGCGTGTGAGTGTGTAATTGTATGTGTGTGACTGTAGGTGTGATTGTGAGTGTGAGTTGTGTAATTGTATGTTTGTGTTACTGTAGGTGTGAGTGTGAGATGGTGTGAGTATATTTAATTGTATGTTTGTGTGACTGTAGTTTAAGTGAGTGTGAGAGGGTGTGAGTGGGTGTGAGTGGGTGTGAGTGTAGTGTGGGTGTGAGTGTGTGTAATTGTATGGTTGTGTGACTGTAGGTGTGAGTGTGGGTGCGAGAGCGTGTGAGTGTGTAATTGTATGTGTGTGACTTTAGGTGTGATGGTGAGTGTGAGTTGTGTAATTGTATGTTTGTGTTACTGTAGGTGTGAGTGTGAGATGGTGTGAGTATATTTAATTGTATGTTTGTGTGACTGTAGTTTATGTGAGTGTGAGAGGGTGTGAGTGCCTGTAATTGTATGTATGTGTGACTGTAGGTGTGAGTCTGAGTGTGAGAGGTTGTGAGTGTGTGTAATTGTATGTTTGTGTGACTGTAGGTGTGATTGTGTGTAATTGTATGTTTTTATGACTGTGGGTGTGAGTGTGGGTGTGAGAGGTTGTGAGTGTGTGTAATTGTATGTTTGTGTGACTGTAGATGTGATTGTGAGTGTGAGAGGGTGTGAGTGTGTAATTGATTGTGTGATTGTAGGTGTGATTGTGGGTGTGAGTGTTGGTGTAGGTTTGTGTGACTGCAGTTGTGAGTGTGGGTGTGAGAGGGTGTCACTGTGAGTGAGTGTAATTGTATATTTGTGTGGCCGTAGGTGCGAGTGTGGGTGTGAGTGTGTGTAATTGTATGTGTGTGACTGTAGCTGTGAGTGTGGGTGTGAGAGGGTGTGAGTGTGTGTAATTGTATGTTTGTGTGACTGTAGGTGTGAGTGTGGGTGTGAGTGTGTAATTGTATGTTTGTGTGACTGTAGGTGTGATTGTGTGTCTGAGATGGTGTGAGTGTGTGTAATTGTATGTGTGTGACTGTAGGTGTGATTGTGTGTGTGAGCGGGTGTCAGTGTGTGAGAGGGTGTCAGTGTGTGCAATTGTATGTTTGTGTGACTGTATGTGTGATTGTGTGTGTGTGCAATTGTATGTTTGTGGGTGAGAGTGTGGATGTGAGCATGTGTAATTGTATGTTGGTGTGATTGTGGATGTGAGTGTGAGTGTGAGTGTGAGAGGTCTGGGCGTGAGAGGTGTGAGTGTGAGTGGGTGCCGGGTGTGGGGAGGATCAGGGCGCCCCCTGGTAACGTCCGTGTGCCACCAGGGGGCAGACAGAGCCTACTTCAGCGCATGCGCATTGTGCGCGTGTGGGACTGTGTGACCAGGAGAGCGCGCCGGGCGCGTAAGCACGGGTCCACGGGCCAGGAGTGCAGGTGTGTGGTGGTGTGGGTGTGTGGGTAGAACTAGTATTGAATATGTGTGTACCCTGCCGATATATATATATATATATATATATATATATATATATATTTCTCTGTGTGATGTATAATACTTTATGTGAGTATAAAGGCGCAGAAAGGAATTATGAGTGTCATTATTTTTGTTATACCCTTGCTATACTCATGACTGGTGGCGCCACCACCGGCGCTCCTCCTCCCTGTCCTGCGCGCCAATCCGCTAGTTATACCTTAAGATTGATAATTTCCAGTGCGCGAGTGACAGTGTTTCACGCCACTGGAGGCGCCACCGGTCCCAAAAACGGGTGGGTTTACCAATAGAGTGTGACATAACGACGCACTGATTACAATATTAATAAGAATATTCCCATATGCGCCTTTATAGTATACTCGTGTAATCCTTATACATTACATATACATATCCTCTGAGCTAGTGGAGGAGAGGCCCCGGGCAGGAGGCGGAGAGGTGCATGATGGTACCCACACACCCGGGGAGGGGGGGGGGGAGTGCAAAATAAATGGGAGGCCAAAATAAATTATGGAGGTTTTGGTCTCCAGGTCTTACTTATTACATGCGATAACGGGCTTAGCACTATCCATATATATATATATATAGCAGTGATTTAGAAAACACCAAAACCCTAAAAGAACACAAAAAGAAAATCAAGAAAGAGTGGAAGTGAGATATAGATAAAAGAAATATGCACTAAGTAATAAATCACGGATAAACAGTAAGTAAGCCATTGAACATTACAAACCAATAGAAGACACCATGCTAAACAACTCCTGATCATGTAAGTGCCAGGCAAGACATGATCGGAGGTATCTCTAAAGCAAAATGAGCTGAAGCCAACAACAAAGAAAATGAAGTATTGGAAACCTGTACCAATTATGCGCAAACCTAACCTTCCAAGGTGTGTCAAAAACACCAAAATAACATAGTATATCTGCGTTAAAACACTAATCGCATCGGTATAAGCTATTACAAATATTGACTATGTACAAAAGAAAATGAATGAATACCAAAACAAATGTTGACTATGTACACAAATATAAACGAAACTCCCCCCCCCCCCCAAAAAAAGAATAATTCAGAAACTGGGAACTCCCCGACTTTACACCATAATCAAATTTACAGAAATTATTGATAAAGAAAATCCATCCGTATGGATTATGACACCTACTGCACAGCGGCGGAAACAAGTACATGCACTTAACGGTTATGAATATGAGCAGAATAAACAAACAATCACTAACAAATATATATATATATATGTGTGTGTGCGCGCGCAGGAATACAACAATCACTGAAAGGGTGACTCTGGTGGCCTTCACCTTGGGTAAATGGGAATGGGCAGCAAGGCGTGTACTGCCATGAATACATCCGGCATTAAGTGGGCCTTGGTGCATTCAGATCTCCCCTTCACATTGCTGACGGCATGCTGGCGGACTGCAGAGAACCATGTCGTTCAGACCCACTACCTGCTCCTTACACGCTCTATGGTAACTACCTGGGCTGTGTCAGCATGACGCCCTCCCACCCCCACACCCCGGCACACCCCACCCTCACCCCCCTCCATTGCATGTCCGAGAAGTCACCCCTGAAGTTGCACCATTTTTAGTCCAATGGCTGCCAGTGTTGCCAACCTGGAGGTAGTGAGAATATAAGGTCATATCAGGACGGGTACTGACTTGTGACAGTGCGCACTCATGGCAACTTTATAGTGCTGTCCCACCGGGAAACCAGGCCGCTGGCACCATGACCTGGTATCCCACTCAGTCACATTATCCTGACACTGAGCACACCAGTCCTTGCCCTATCCTAATAATGCCGAGCGCCTGGCTAGGAAGCAACAAGCATCAATTTTAAAGTCATTGGTTTGACTCGACCGGGACTCGAACCCACGACCCCACGATCTACCAGCACGGGAGACGGACGCTCTAACTCATTCGGCCATCCCGTCTGGTCTGGGTACATGACCATCCAGGAAAAAATTGTTTAAACGGCTTTAAAATGGGATATTTGAGGGCCTTTCCAAGGCGTTATAGGACAATATTTGAACATATGTATAACATGATATTTACTTGCATGTAATCAGAAGTAAAGGAAATTTGAGAAAAGTACAGAAATTTGTGGGAATTTGCACAAAAGTACAGAAATTCGTGGGATTTTGGGGTCGATCCGTGACTCGTGAGGTGACTGATCAGACCCTTCAATTTCCATGACTCTCATGGGAATTTCGTGAGAGTTGGCAACACTGACACACCTGTGTGAGGTGTGAAACGTCTGCACCACCTGCACCAGACGGGATGGTCGAATGAGTTGAGCGTCCGCATCCCATTTTAGTAGGTCCTGGGATTCGAACACACGGGTTCGAACCCTGGTCGCGTCAAACCAATTACTTAAAAATTGATAATAGGATAGGGCAATGACTGATTATCTCAGCGTCACGATAATGGTCATGGTTCTGGTAGCCTGGGCTCCCAGTGGGGCAGCACTATAAAGTCGTCATGAGTGCGCACTATCACAAGTCGGTACCTGTCCTGATATGACCTTAGATGTTGCCTGTAGCTATTAGATTTTTCTTTTGTTGGAGATGGGGTGTCCTCTGTGGCGGAGTGGATTGAGTGTCTGGCTTTTTTCTAGGTCGGATTCCTAATCTGAAGGTCTGTGGTTTGTTTCCCCGTGGCCATCACCTCTGCCAATTTGGATTTCCACCACTGTGTATAATATACAGTGCCATCAAAGGCCAGTTGCTCTCATGCCATGTCTTCGTGGTGTGGGAGGTTAAAAATCCCTTGTGACGGTGAAAGTGTAGGATCAGGTTTTCTATCGACCAACTGTTTAATGCTGAAAACAAGACTATTCACACTTATCAATAATAGGCAATATAAATCTTCTTTTTAGATTTAATCAACATAAGGCAGGGATGTCAAACTTAGACCAACAACAGTGAGACACATTTTCGCCAACTTTTACATAGGTTTGTAATTCACCTCAGAACAGAATCAAAGGTGAATCTTTTATCTACACGTGCAGTGGTTACCATGACATTTGACGCAGACTTCTGTGGGTGATGGGTGGAGGGTGGAGGTCCGTGGGGGGGGGGGGGGGGGGGGGGGGGGGGGGGGGGACTGGCGCGGTGCCAGGGACACATTCAAAATCAAATCAGCGACAACTTAGGCAAACGAAATACAAATTTGGTGATCTTCCTTTCGAAATAAAAATCAGGGTCGGGCGGGCGGTTTAAATTTTTTTTTTTTTTAATTTTTGACGTTGATATAATAAGTAGCCAGACGCGATGGTCGAATTAGTTGAGCGTCTGCCTCCCGTTCTGGTAAGTGCGTGGGATTCGAACTCCTAGGTTTGAACCCTGGCCGATCCAAACCAATGACATAAAAAATTGATACAAAAGTTGAATTGCTGCTATCCCGACGCATTTCTATCAGTTAAAAAAAGAAGAAATAAAACAAATTCAGAGGAGGCTGATTTTTTCAGGCACGGGCGGTGACGATCACAAATTTTGTATTTTGGGGGGGCGGAGGTGGGGGGCTTAGGTGGGCTTTATGACACTTGCTATCCGGACCGCACTTCGTCCACACCTCTCTCTATCGCCCCTCCGCTGGCCATGCTCCTCCTTGATATGTCTGAAAAGAGTTCCAGGAGGGGGAGCCCACCAGCATTTCACTTTCTACTCTTACTCTGTCCGTGTCTTTGGCTTGCCGGCTGGTCACCATAGAGCAAATAGACACGGTCCTTTGACTCAACTCTCCTCATTTCTCTTTCCTACACTCTACCCTTTTTTTTCTTCTAACAGGTTTACTTCTCCTCTTGATCAAGGGAGTTGTTTGCTTGGGTGGGGGCCTTTACCTTATCGTTTTTCTTGCTTTGTTCTTGTTGCTGGAACCGCTGGACCCACCTTTACCTGTCCCTTCCTCGTAAACCCTTTCTGCTGTCTGCTGGATGCAACTGTTGTGCTACCGCCGGACCGGAGTGATTCGGGGCCGCCTCAACGACTCATTGTTTAATTATTGTAAAGACATCCCCCAGCTTCTAGAACCGTCCCACCAGAAGATTAATCTTCAACCAAAGATTGGACTGATTTATCGGTGCCTCTCTATAATGCTGCAGTTCTGCAGCCGGTAACCGTTGTAAGGTTACAAACACCCCTGAAGTCAAGTCATGCTTTATGACCGACCAACATTAGCCTGATTTAGCTGCCCTTGATCTACACAATGAGTGATTTGGAGCAATCTGGTTGAAATCTCGCTGAAAATCTCGCCAACGAGGTGCATTGTATTAATATAATACGCGTGCATTGTGCCACCCGTGTATGGTTTATGTATCTCTATCAGTCACGCAATATTACACGCTGAGCATATAAAACACAGAACACTTAGCGGTGACAGCTATATGTTACCAATCCTCCTCTATTGGTCCGCCATAATGCCCCCTCCCCCCCCTGGTTTAACTTCAAGAGCTTGTCAATAAGGAGCATTAAGTGTGATGAATCTGTTTTTCTAATAGATGAGATCACCGTTCCGAGTGCGCATGCGCTGAAAACGGCATTGGCAGCAAAGCAAGGGTGTACAGCCATTGAGTTTGCTGATACGCATAGGGAAAAACTTCGATTTTATTCAAAATTAATAAAAATACATTACAATTTGGCAGAAACATGGACGGATGGATGCAATATAATAATATAATGAATGTGTTTAAGACACAACTCGCCATAATAAAGCATTTTGAGCTGAGAAACATATAATTTCAGTCACTTTACAGGCTGATGTTTACATCACCATTGATTAGACATAAGTAATTCTTGTTCTAAATATTAAAATGTTAAATGTGTCAACAACAACTTGTTTCAAAGATATATATAGCGAATGTCTGATTAACCCTACCCATTTCCTAACCTAACAAATGTCATTAACCATAGGATATAAATAAAAACATGAATTAAATGAGTAAAACTGACTCTGGCTATGGTCTAACACTAGTTGAGTGCCCAGATTTGTCTCAATCTAAATGCAGATGGTTTTGTTGTTGTTTTATGTCCTAGCAACATCTAAGGTCATATCAGGATGGGTACTGACTTGCGACAGTGCACACTCATGGCAACTTCATAGTGCTGTCCCACTGGGAGACCAGGCTGCCAGCACCCTGACCTGATATCCCACTCAGTCACATTATCCTGACACCGAGCCAACCAGTCCTTGCCCTATCCTAATAATGCCGAACACCTGGCTAGTGAGCAACAAATATCAATTTTAAAGTCATTGGTTTGACTCAACCAGGGTTCGAACCCACGAGCCCATGATCTACCAGCACTGGAGACGGACGCTCTAACTCATTCGGCCATCCCGTCTGGTTAAATAAATGCAGATGGTATAAGATTAGATTGATTGATTAGATTGATCTAAATGCAATGCTAGATAAAAGATTAACATATTAATTTATTATATATATATATATTTTTAGTTGGTATTCTATGTATCAAACAAGAGCTGAGATGAGCTGAAACTAGCACATTTCATAGCTGCACCCAGTGTATTAGCATTAGCCATGTGGTTCGCGGGGGTTTGTTTATCTTCCACGCATCCCACAATGCACCGCGCGGCTGGAATGGCGATGTAGCATATTGCAGTGTGGTTTTGCGTTTGTATATACTCACCGATGCCCGACGGAGCGGCGCGATTGAGCGATATAACAGAGCTTGAATCTATTAAAGAAGGACCTTAGCCATTACGACTTATTACCGCTAATAGCTTTTCTGGCTTCCTGCCACTTGTGGAGGAAAACCTATTAGCATTAGCACAGACAACCCTGGCAACATCATTAGGTGTGTGTACATGTACCTAACGAGCGCTACTCACATCAGCGAAGACATGTGGTGATGTTGATTTCATATTAATGTTGATTTCAGGTTATTTACATAAGAAATCAACTTTAAACCGGCGGTTAACTGATTACGTGTATATTTCAAATGGCATGGGGTCATGTGCATTTCACCTTCATGAACTTCAATGTTTATTTCATGCTAGTTTCTTATCAACTCAAAAACTGTAGTCTTGGTTCCATGTATATTTGAAACCACGGGTTCGAGGCCTGGTCGAGTCAAACTAATGACTTAAAATTGATACCTGTCACTTCCTAGCCTGGCACTTAGCATTATTATATTATGATAGGGCAAGGACTGATTGGCGCAGTGTCAGCATAATGTGACTGAGCGGGATATCAGGTCATGGTGCAAGTGACCTGGTCTCCCAGTGGGGCAGCACTATAAATTCGCCATGAGTGCGCACTGTCACAAGTCAGTATCCGTCCTGATGTGAAATTGTATAAAATGGCTAAAGCTCAAATCTGTGGTTGTGTAGGCAGGCTATAGTGAAATCAATACAGACAAAGAGAAAGGCAGAGTATAAAGTGTGAAAGAAGAGAGAGCCCAGCCCTCTGGTTTATTATTTATATGGTTACATGGGTTCATTTCAGAGTATCACCCCACCCTTTTCCCCCAATGGGAAACAAGCATTCTTAGCTCTACCAATGGGGATCCAGCATTCCTGGTCCCCATGGTTACCAGTGGTCTGCCCGCCACCACCAAGCTGTGTGCCCCCCCCCCCTTGGCCACCACCAACCTTGACCCTGAGTGTGGTGATCCTACCCAGCAGAGGGGGAGGGGGTAGGCTCTGATTGTGGTTACACCCAGCCCTGCCAGCACCACTATGTCTATTTACATCCCACTCAGGCACCACCAGCACCTACATATACACATACATGCACCTGGTCACGTATACCCAGAACATTTGCATTTCCCCCAATGTCGCAAATCGGAATATTTTACAATTGGATATTGCGAGGACGTAAAATAACCAACCAACCATGTATATTTCAGATACCGTCGCTGGTGTACATTTCCGCTTCACGCACTGGTTGTTTTTTTGTGGGGGTTTTGTGTGTGGTTTTTGTTCTGTTGGTTCACGTAATGCATGTATAATTGACGACCACAATAGCACATAATTCCCTGTTATAGGCGCGTTAGATTAAAGCACCGGAAGTCGTGGCGGTGACCACGTGACCTCTAACGTCACGTTACCTCTGCGCCTCAGAAGATGGCCGCCACTCCACAACAGGAATCAGGAGACGCCCTTCGAGGATCATTCTGAAAATTATATAAAAGCCGAGCTCTGAGTGGTGAGTAGGACGTGGGTAGATAACAAGATTCACCCCGTACTTACAGTAGGGGTGAACGACAACGTAGTCTAAACACGGGCGGAAATAGATAAAGGATTCACCCGGTACTCGCAGTACATGAGTGAAGACCAGCCTTATATAAAAACGGTCGAAAAATCGGGCTAATGAACTAAGTCTTTATGAGAGCCTAATTTCACAATCTAAGAAGCAACATTTATACTTTGTATATGTCTTCATATTTCCCCGCTACCTTTGAGTGGCATTCTAGCACCCGTATTTACACTACGTTGTCATTCACCTGTGTACTACAAGGGTGAATCTTTTATCTAGGGCGGAAACTGCTTTAGTATGGAACAGGAAGTAGCATTCCTGGTTCCAGTATCAGATGGCTGCATATATCGGTACAGAGTTGGTGAAAAGGAGAGAATGCAAAAAGACAAGATGGTGATAATCAAATGTTGTCACTTTTAAAGCTCATCAAACTACGTGTTTTATTATATTTTTCAACTCGAAAGTAGCGGGCAAATATGAATACATATATATAGAATATATTTTGCTTCTTAAATTAAGGATTTATCAGCTCAGTTCATTTACCCAGCAAGGCGACATTTTTTGCCAGCTTTTATATAGGGTTGTTCTTTACCCCGTCTGTGGCTACCGCAGCAGTACGGGGTGAATCTTTTATCTAGGATGTGGGTGGCGAGATAGGTTAGTTAAAAAAGTTGTTTCATGTTGGTTTGAAGAAGAAAAATTGTATTCATAAAACATTAAAAAAATGCATCAGGTTGAAGTTAATAAACCCATTCCACATTGGTTCAGAGTAACCTTTATTTATTTATTCATTTTATTTAGCTACATCAGTTGATTGAGAAGAGGAAATTTCAATCATGGACAATTCGTCTTCCTCATCCCTATCCTAGTAATGGCGACTGCCAGGCTAGGTAGCAACACATGTCAATTTTTAAGTCGTTGGTTTGATTCGGTCATGGATCAAACCTGGGGGTTCGAATCCCATGATATAGGAATGGGAGGTGGACGCTCAACTCATTCGGTGATAATTTAGAGATTTCTTTTTAGAGCCAGCGTGTCAAAGACTTTGTGCACGCACACTTGTTGAAGCTAAGTGGATGCAATCTGACATCATATGGCCAAGTGCTGCCCCACTGGGAGACCAGACTGTTATCCCACTCAGTCACATTAGCCGGACACTGAGCAAACCAGTCCTTGCCCTATCCTAACAATGCCGAGCGCCTGGCTAGGAAGCTACACATATCAATTCCTAAGTCATTGATTTGACTTGACCAGGGTTCGACCCCACGAACCCATGTGTTCGGATCCCTCGATATCCCAAAACAGGAGGCGGACGCTCAACTCGTTTGGCCACCCCGTCTGGTGTCGGACTATGCAGCTTTAATATTCCCTCTATCAGGCAACAAGTTGTAAAATATTCTGATAAAACGCATTGGTGGGGGAATGCAAATGGTCTATAATGGTAAATGGTATATAGTGCCAGGTGCATGAATGTATTTATGTAGTTGCTGGTGATCCTTTACTTATGGTCAATAGTCATTGTGTATTAGGTAGATAGTGTGAAAGAGGCACTAGTGATAGTGTGTAAGGGGCACTTGGAGCTCTACTCACTACCCCCTCCCCCCTCTGTTAGTCACGGATCACCACACACTCAGCTCAGGCAGGTGGTGGCCAAGCAGCCACACCGCATGGTGGTGGTGGGCAGATCACAGTAGCCATGGTGACACAGGAATGCTTGATGTTCATTGGTGGAACTATAAATGCTTGATTCTCATTGGAGAACACGGTCAGGTGGTATGACATACCAGATCCATGTACCACTATATAATAATAAACCTGAGGGCATTGTCTCTCTCTCTACTTTCATTCTTTATATTCTTCCTTTCTCTTCTTGCGTGTATTGATTTCATTATAGCCTGTCTACACAAACCACAGATTCCAGCTGAGGACTTTACAAAGTGTTTAATAACTGAAACAATTTCTAAATTGGACATACATAAAGGCCCTGTCACACCTCACAGGATTGGGGGAAACGGACGAGAACCGGACACTGTCCGGTTGTGTACGGCGATGTTCGGGTACCATCCGGTAACCATCCGGCGGTGTGCGGTGGTGTCCGGCGGTGTCCGGTGCAAGTTTTGAACATGCACAAAACTTCTACCGGACACCGCCAGAGTGAGGTGTCCGGTTGGTGACCGGTTTATCTGGTACATGTCCGGTACCCATCCGGTACCCATCCAGTACCCATCCGTACATGTCTGGTACCCATCCGTTGTTGTCCGGTTTGTCTGTTTTGTCCAGTACATGTCCGGTACCCATCCGTTACGTGTCCGGTTCTCGTCTGGTTCTCGTCCGGTTCTCGTCTGGTACATGTACGGTACATGTACGGTACTTATCCGATTGTCCGGCGGCAATTAACCCAATTTTACATTCCATTTCGATACATTTCAATAGATTTCTTCACTGGACAACGCCGGACTAGAAAATTCTTTGTCCGGTGGTCTCCGGGGCTCAGTCCGGTGAGGTGTGACAATGACTTTACAGGCTCAAATGTATGCAATGGCTTTGGGTTGGGAACAATTGTATGGTTTCATGACATTATCTAACTGTAACCAGGAGGGTCTGGCTGTCTTTGTTAACTACAAAGTGCGTTGGTTACCTGTGGAGAAAGGACCATGCTCACATTGTTGTGCACATTATACCCCCGTGGTGCAGGCAAACCATCGCCGCCTACTTTTTGTGTTGTTTTTTTGTTAACAGTGTTTTTATTTTGCGGTGTCACAAATTGGCCTTTGGGGCAAGGAGAATATGGTTGGGCTGGTTGGTTTTTTAAATTTGTTTTCTTCTCCCGAGCAAGGACTGGGCACATACAGTTATATATATATATATATATATATATATGTATGTATATATATGTATATATGAAGAGTTTGGGCGCAAAAACCCCGTAAATGCCAATCCAAAAATTGGGATAAACATTGGAATCAAACCTACACAAATAATTTTTTTTTACATTCCTACTTTTTTGGTCATTGCTCCACAATCACAACAACAATGGAATTAGTCAGAATTAAATTATTGTCACGTCAAAATCTGTTATTTTAATTGCATTTTTGGATTGGTGTTTACTGGGTTTTGCACCTGAACTCTTCATATATATATATATATATCATCATCATCATCATGCTGTCGGTCGCGATGCGACAAAGACTGCTTTCATTACTTGACTACCGCTCTCCATCTAGCTCTCTGCTGTGAGAGTTGCGTCCATGAGTCGGTCTTAATGTCTCTCAACTTCAGGTTTCCCTTGATGGTATCCTTGAACCAGAAGACAGTTGAGAATAGAGGATCTGCTTTGGTAGCCTGTCTGATGACATCCTCATGAGGTGTCCAGTCCACCGGAGATTCTTTTTGATCAGAAGATCTTCCATAGAGGGAAGCCCCGTCCGTTTGAGTATTTCCTTATTTGTCAGTTTGTCCTTCCAGGTTAGCCTCATGATTGAACACAGATGTCGCATCATGAAGGCATGCAACTTTTTCACCTGTCATCTGTACACTGTCCAGGCCTCGGCTCCGTATAGTAGGGTGGATAGCACAATTACACGGTAGATCTTGCCTTTGACCCGAATAGACACATGGTGGTTGTTCCAGAGTCTCTGGCATAGTCGGGCGAAAGATGCACTAGCCTTGGCCATCCTCCTCTGTATTTCAGCATCAATGCATCCATCACTTGATATAATGCTTCCGAGGTAGGTGAATTCCGGAACAGAGTTCAGCTTGTTTCCATCAACCATGATCATGGGTTCTTGTAGAGTTGAGTTGGTACAGCACCTCCGTCTTCTTGATGTTAATCTTCAGGCCGAACTTCTTTGATGCATCAGAGAAAGCGTCCTCTATTTTCTGGATCTCTTCAGCAGAGTGGGAAACCAGTGCACTGTCATCTGCGAATAGTTATATATGTATACATATAGACACACATAGAGATATATGGAATGGATGGCCGAATGAGTTAAGCGTCCGTCTCCCGCTTTGGTAGATTGTGGGATTCAAGGGTTCGAATCTGGTCGAGTCAAACCAATGACATAGAAATTGATACATATCGCTTCCTAGCCAGGCACTCAGTGTTATTAGGATAGGGCAAGGACTGGTTTTGTTGGCTCAGTGTCACGATACTGTGACTGAGTGGGATATCAGGTCATGGTGCTGGTGACCTTGTCTGTCTCCCAGTGGGGCAGCACTATAAAGTCGCCATGAGTGTACACTGTAACAAGTCGGTACCTGTTCTGATATGACCTTAAATGTTGCTAGGACGTAAAACTCAAATGACCAACCAACCCAGTGGGGCAGCACTATAAATTCGCCATGAGTGCGCCCTCTCACAAGTCGGTATCCGTCCCGATATGACCTTAGATGTTGCCAGGACGTAATTCTACCAACATATATATATATATTTTATATATATATATATGTATATATATATGTATATATATATATGCCTCGTGGGGTCATTTAGTTTGTCATTTATCAAAGCTTCCTGTCGATTGGTTTTGGTCTGGTGAACATCACCACCACCACCACCACCTCCACCACCTCCATCACCACCACCACCTCCACCACCTCCACCACCTCCACTTCCCGAGGGCGTCGACTAGAAAAGGGGCGGTGTGTTAGTGAGAGGAGGGAAGGGGTGTGGTTGGGGTGTGTGGTGGGGGTTTGAGTGTGGTAGAGGTGTGTGGGGGGTGTATGCTGGTGTGGGGGTTGGGGTGCTATGGGTGTGGTGGTGTAGTGGGGGTGGGAGGGGGTGTAGGAGTGTGGTGGGGTGGTGTGGGTAGGATATGGGTGTGTGGTGGGGGTGGGGTTGGGGGGTGGGGGTGTAGGGGTGTGATGGGGTGTAGGGTTGTGGTGTGGGTAGGGTAGAGTGTGGGTGGGGGGGGGGTGATGGGGGGTAAGGTGTGGTTTCGGGTGGTAGAATGGTGTGGTGGCGGTGGGGGTAGAGGTGTGGTGGCGGTGGTGTAGTGGTGGGAGTGGTTTAGGGGTGTGGTGGGGTGGTGTAGGGGTAGTGGGAGGGGTGTAGGGGTGTGGTGGGGTGTAGGGGTGTGGTGTGGGGGTGTAGAGGTGTGGTGGGGGTGGTATTTGGGTGTGGTGGAGGTGGGGGTAGAGGTGTGGTGGGGGTGTAGTAGTGGGAGTGATGTAGGGGTGTGGTGGATGGTTATGGGGTGTGGTGGGGGTAGGGTGTGGTGGGGGTGTGGGTAGAGGTGTGGTGGGGGTGGGGGTGGGGATGTGGGGGTGGAGGTGAAGGGGATCTTGAAGGGAAGTGGTTGGCTCGTTGCCAGTGTCGAAAGGGTTGTTGGTGGTGGTGGCCTTGGGTGGCTTTTGTTTGACACTCTTTGGGCAGACCATGTTCGCAGGACGGTTTAGGGGTAGCGAGGTGTGTGGAGGTGTGTCTGTATGTGGAGTCTGGTGTGTATGTGTGTGTTGGTTATTGTAGGAGGTTTTGGTCTCCTAAGCCCACCCTTTCTACATGCACACATACACACTTTCCTTTCCCCTCCACTTTCCCAATACAGTAAAACCTCTCTAACCAACCACCTCCACAGATCGACCACTGCCCTATATCGATCGCTTTATTTGGCTCCCAAACGATCACTGATACAATACCATTGTAATGATTAAAAAAACCTCCCTAAACCAACCACCTCCTTAAATGGACCATTTAAAGTCGGTCGCATAGTCGGTCGATTTAGAGAGGTTTTACTGTATTGATACGATGACACTAGCGGGACAGGGTGGATGGGGCTCTCCAGGGGTGTGGTACCTGAGGTCTTAGTACACTTTAGGGTGTCTAGCATTTCACACTGCACCCCCCCCCCCCACACACACACCGAAGCTCCTGCACTTGTCACACCTTACGTCATAGTACAGAGACAGAGCACACAGAAGCACAGGCACACACAGACACACGCAGACACACAGACACACACAGACACACGCAGACACAGACACACACAGACACACACAGGTGCACACAGACACACACAGACACACACACAGACACACACAGACACACACAGACACACACAGACACACACAGACACACACAGACACACACAGACACACACAGACACACACAGACACACACAGACACACACAGACACACACAGACACACACAGACACACACAGACACACACAGACACACACAGACACACACAGACACACACAGACACACACAGACACACACGGGTGCACACAGACACACAGGCGCACACAGACAGACACAGACACACAGACACACACAGAGACACAGACACAATCATATATGTACATATACACATAACATGTAAACACACATCAAACACATACACACAAGACACACGAGACACAATCATAGATGCACAGACACACATAACATGTAAACACATCAAACCCAAACACACATACACGCGATACACAATCATAGTTGCATAGACACACATAACATGTAAACACACATCAAACACAAACACACATACACACGAGACACAATCATAAATGCACATACACACATAACATGTAAACACACATACACACGAGACACAATCATAGATGCACATACACACATAACATGTAAACACACATCAAACACAAACACACATACACATGAGACACAATCATAGATGCACATACACACATAACATGTAAACACACATCAAACACAAACACACATACACACGATACACACTCATAAATGCACATACACACATAACATGTAAACACACATAGACACGAGACACAATCATAGATGCACATACACACATAACATGTAAACACACATCAAACACAAACACACATACACATGAGACACAATCATAGATGCACTGACATGCATAACATGTAAACACACATACACACGAGACACAATCATAGATGCATAGACACACATAACATGTAAACACACATCACACACAAACACACATACACGCGATACACACTCATAACTGCACTGACATGCATACCATGCAAACACACATACACAACCATAAATGCACAGACTCACATCAAATGCAAACACACATACAGACGAGACAACCATACATGCACATACTCACATCAAATGCAAACAAACATACACATGTCGAACACCTGACTAGGAAGCGACAAGTATCAATTCTGTAAGTCATTGGTTTGATTCGACTGGGGATCGAACTCTCGACCTTCCGCAGGGGAAGCTTGCGCTCTACCCATTCGCCCACCACGGCTGTTCGAGGGGAAGTAATGAGGGGAGGGGGGAAGTTGAGGGCAGAGGAGAGGAGGGAGGTGACGTGAGGGGGGGGGGGGAGAGGATCGAATGGGAGGGAAGGAGGGCGTTTTATTTCAAAATAAAATCTCCATAGGCAATATTATTAATTTGAAATAGAATCGTCAGTTGGCGATTTTCTAGGGAGTGGTAGGAGGGTAGGGAGGGGGAGGGAGACATATTTCGCGGCCCCGACGCTCTTATTGGGTGTTAACGATTAAACTTCCGGTGTAGACTGGTATCGATCCGCCATAGGCAGTCTGTAGGTTCCAGGGCTCATCATTTTGTTTTATTTATTATTTTGTTTATAAGGGTCAGTGGGAAGACAACCATTAATGGTTACACTGTTCCTGCAATTCCTATTGTTAGCAGAACAGTATGTTTGTGGAATAACGCATGGAAATTGTGAACATAAAATGTCTTAATGTCTTAAATGTCTTCAGCTGGAATGACAATGCACACCTGTGTGACCACGTGACCTGTACGCAGACGCTGTTGATGGTGGGATATTTAGTTATTGACTGCGTACCGTTGACTGCTCAGTGTTACGGAACATGTCAGGTGCGAACACGTGACCTGCACAGACGCTCTCGATGGTGGGATATTCAGTTATTGACTGCGTCCCGTTGACTGCTCAGTGTTATGGAACATGTCAGGTGCGAACACGTGACCTGTGCAGACGCTGTCGGTGGTGGGATATTCAGTTATTGACGGCGTCCCGTTGACTGCTCAGTGTTATTGAACATGTCAGGTTCGAACACGTGACCTGCACAGACACTCTCGATGGTGGGATATTCAGTTATTGACTGCATCCCGTTGACTGCTCAGTGTTATGGAACACATCAGGTGCGAACACGTGACCTGTGCAGATGCTGTCAATGGTGGGATATTCAGTTATTGATGGCGTCCCGTTGACTGCTCAGTCTTACGTCAACACGTCAGGTGCGAACACGTGACCTGCACAGACCCGGTCGATGGTGGGATATTCAGTTATCTACTTATTTATCTAGCGACTTCACCTACATACTTATCTACCTGGCTACTTATCTACCCACTTCACCTCCCTACTTATCTACCTACATACCTTTCTACTTACCTACTTATCTACCTACCTACTTATCTACCTACATACATACTTATCTACCTTCCTACCTACTTATCTACCTACCTACTTATCTACCTCCCTACTTATCTACCTACCTACTTATCTACCTACCTACTTATCTACCTACCTACTTATCTACCTCCCTACTTATCTACCTACCTACTTATCTACCTACCTACCTACTTATCTACCTACCTACCTACTTATCTACCTCCCTACTTATCTACCTACCTACTTATCTACCTACCTACTTATCTACCTACCTACTTATCTACCTACCTACTTATCTACCTACCTACTTATCTACCTACCTACTTATCTACCTACCTACCTACTTATCTACCTACCTACCTACTTATCTACCTCCCTACTTATCTACCTACCTACTTATCTACCTACCTACCTACTTATCTACCTACCTACCTACTTATCTACATCCCTACTTATCCACCTACCTACTTACCTACCTACCTACTTATCTACCTACCTACTTATCTACCTCCCTACTTATCTACCTCCCTACTTATCTACCTACCTACTTATCTGTCTACCTGCCTACTTATCTACCTACCTACCTACTTATCTACCTACCTACTTATCTACCTCCCTACTTATCTACCTCCCTACTTATCTACCTACCTACTTATCTACCTACCTACTTATCTACCTACCTACTTATCTGCCTACCTGCCTACTTATCTACCTACCTACCTACCTATCTACCTACCTACTTACCTACCAACTACTTATGTACCAATCTATTTATCTACATCTCTACTTATTTATCTACCTACATATCTAACTACACACTTATCTACCTACCTACTTAGCTAACTATCTACTTATTTATCTACTTATCTACCTACCTACCTACTTATTGACCTCATCATCATGCTGTCGGTCGCAATGCGACAAAGACTGCTTTAATTACTTGACTGCCGCTGACTGTCTCTTTCTGTAGCCAGAAGACAGTTGAGAATAAAGGATCTGCTTTGGTAGCCTGTCTGATGTCATCCTCATGAGGTGTCCAGTCCACCAGAGATTCTTTTTGATCAGAAGATCTTCCATAGAGGGCAGCCTCATCCGTTCAAGTATTTCCTTATTTGTCACTTTGTCCTTCCAGGTTAGCCTCATGATTGAACGCAGATGTCGCATCATGAAGGCATGCAGCTTTTTCACCTGTCATCTGTACACTGTCCAGGCCTCGGCTCCATATAGTAGGGTGGATAGCACGATTGCACGGTAGATCTTGCCTTTGACCTGAATGGACACATGGTGGTTGTTCCAGAGTCTCTGGCATAGTCGGCCGAAAGATGCGCTAGCCTTGGCCATCCTCCTCTGTATTTCAGCAACAATGCGTCCATCACTTGATATAGTGCTTTCGAGGTAGGTGAATTCCGGAACAGAGTTCAGTTTATTTCCGTCAACCATGATCTCCTCCTCTCAGGTTCTTATCTACCTACCTACCTACTTATCTACCTACCTACCTACTTATCTACCTCCCTACTTATCCACCTACCTACTTACCTACCTACCTACTTATCTACCTACCTACTTATCTACCTCCCTACTTATCTACCTCCCTACTTATCTACCTACCTACTTATCTACCTACCTACTTATACTCCCTCTTATCTACCTCCCCTACTTATCTGCTCCTGCCTACTTATCTACCTACCTACCCACTTATCTACCTCCCTACTATTACTACCCTACTTATCTACCTACCTACCTACTTATCTACCTCCCTACTTATCCACCTACCTACTTACCTACCTACCTACTTATCTACCTACCTACTTATCTACCTCCCTACTTATCTACCTCCCTACTTATCTACCTACCTACTTATCTGTCTACCTGCCTACTTATCTACCTACCTACCTACTTATCTACCTACCTACTTATCTACCTCCCTACTTATCTACCTCCCTACTTATCTACCTACCTACTTATCTACCTACCTATTTATCTACCTACCTACTTATCTGCCTACCTGCCTACTTATCTACCTACCTACCTACCTATCTACCTACCTACTTACCTACCTACCTACTTATGTACCAATCTATTTATCTACATCTCTACTTATTTATCTACCTACATATCTAACTACACACTTATCTACCTACCTACTTAGCTAACTATCTACTTATTTATCTACTTATCTACCTACCTACCTACTTATTGACCTCATCATCATGCTGTCGGTCGCAATGCGACAAAGACTGCTTTAATTACTTGACTGCCGCTGACTGTCTCTTTCTGTAGCCAGAAGACAGTTGAGAATAAAGGATCTGCTTTGGTAGCCTGTCTGATGTCATCCTCATGAGGTGTCCAGTCCACCAGAGATTCTTTTTGATCAGAAGATCTTCCATAGAGGGCAGCCTCATCCGTTCAAGTATTTCCTTATTTGTCACTTTGTCCTTCCAGGTTAGCCTCATGATTGAACGCAGATGTCGCATCATGAAGGCATGCAGCTTTTTCACCTGTCATCTGTACACTGTCCAGGCCTCGGCTCCATATAGTAGGGTGGATAGCACGGTTGCACGGTAGATCTTGCCTTTGACCTGAATAGACACATGGTGGTTGTTCCAGAGTCTCTGGCATAGTCGGCCGAAAGATGTGCTAGCCTTGGCCATCCTCCTCTGTATCTCAGCATCAATGCATCCATCACTTGATATAGTGCTTCCGAGGTAGGTGAATTCCAGAACAGCGTTCAGCTTGTTTCCGTCAACCATGATCTCCTCCTCTCGGGTTCTTATCTACCTACCTACCTACTTACCTACCTACCTACATATCTACCTACTTACCTACCTACCTACTTATGTACCAATCTATTTATCTACATCTCTACTTATTTATCTACCTACATATCTAACTACACACTTATCTACCTACTTACCTAACTACCTACTTATTTATCTACCTACTTATGTGCCTACCTACTTATCTAACTACCTACTTATTACCTACCTACTCAGCCACCGTGCTACCTAGATACCTAATCGACTACCCGACAATCTGACTACGCGACTACCCGACTAACTGACTACCTGACTACCTGACTACCGAATCTCATGACTACCAGATCTCATGACTACCTAACTACCTAACTACCTGACTACCCGACTACCCGACTACCTGTCTACCCATCTACCCGACTACCTGACTACCTGAATACCCAACTACCCGACTACCTGTCTACCTATCTACCCGACTACCTGACTACCCGACTACCTGACTACCTGACTACCCAACTACCCGACTACCCGACTACCCGACTACCCGACTACCCGACTATCTCACTACCTCACTATCTGATTACCTGACTACCTGATTACCTGGATTACCTGACTACATGACTACATGACTATATGACTACCTGACTACCTCATTACCTCCTTACCTGACTACCTCATTACCTGACTACCTCATTACCTGACTACCTGACAACCTGACTACCTGGCTACCTGCTTACCTGACTACCTGATTACCTGACTACCTTACTATATGACTACCTGACTACCTCATTACCTCCTTACCTGACTACCTCATTACCTGACTACCTCATTACCTGACTACCTGACAACCTGACTACCTGGCTACCTGCTTAACTGACTACCTGATTACCTGACTACATGACTACCTGATTACCTGACTACCTGATTACCTGACTACCTGATTACCTGACTACCTTACTATATGACTACCTGACTACCTCATTACCTCCTTACCTGACTATCTGATTACCTGACTACCTCATTACCTGACTACCTGACAACCTGACTACCTGGCTACCTGAGTACCTGACTACCTGATTACCTGGTTACCTGACTACCTGACGACCTGATTACCTGACTAGATGACTACCTGATTACCTGACCACCTGATTACCTAACTACCTGACTAACTGTCTTCTGGTTACAGAAAGAGAGGGCGCCCTCGTCTCCGGTTCAAGGATACCATCAAGAGAAACCTGAAGCTGAGAGACATTAAGACCGACTCATGGATGCAACTCTCACAGCAAAGAGCTAAATGGAGA
>CM059186.1:13717736-13782943 GCA_030323885.1 Branchipolynoe longqiensis
ACCAATGACCGCCTAACGCACGCGTAACGCATAACGACGTATCCCAATGTAGTGGACAAAATCACAAATGTCGGCATACGTTGGCGCAATGCGTCCTAATATGACAGCCCCTTCAGATTATCACTTCCATCAGGTCCATTTAAATCACACGCTTCACGTGTATTAGTATTATTACCCCACAGTCGACAAACACATGCACACACCACTTCTCACATCACAGTTGAAGAGGGCATATCGTGTGCACGCGCTGAGGCGTGCATTCACGTGAGATGGGACGTATTGATTAATGTTTGGCTTAGTATCGGCAGTTGGCAACGTGACAACACGAACTGCCAGAACGGTGTCACTCTGTCAGCAGCGCGGCATTAACTCGTTTAAACCGGCCTGTTTCAATTAGCCAATCGCAGTGTGTCATATAATATATATATACATTAAACCCTCTCTAAATCGACCGACCACGGGACCGACGTTAAGTGGTCCATTTAGGGAGGTGGTCCGTTTAGAGAGTTAGAATATCCCTACAATGGTATTGTTGGGACCAAAGCAAAGCGAACGGTATAGGGGACTGGTCGATCTGTGGATGGGTCGGTATAGAGAGGTTTTACTGTATATACACGCACACATATATACAGTAAAACCTCTCTAAATCGACCGACCATGGGACTGACTTTAAATGGTCTATTTCGGAAGGTGGTCAGTTTAGGGAGTTTTTCTAATCATTACAATGGTATTGTAATTTATATGGGCCATCATTTGGGACCCAAATATAGCCATCGATATAGGGGAGTGGTCGATCTGTGGAGGTGATCGGTTAGAGAGGTTTTACTGTATATATATACTCACCTTTCCCCGGGCCTCTGGTGTGTTTGACTCTGAGGTGAGTCTATTACTGTGCGCGTGTGTATATATATATATATATATATATATATATATATATATATATACATACATCCCCTTTCCCCGGGTCCCTGGTGTGTCCCGGCTGGGCGTGTCAGGGACTGACAGGTCGGGAACGAGGCACGAGCAAAGGGGAAACGCATTATATATATATATATATATATATATATATATATATATACAGTCCTGGATGTATATATGTCCATATATACAACCCTAGATATAGATGTATATCTACATATATGCCTACAGTAAAACCTCTCTAACCGAGCACCTCCACAGATCGACCATCCCCCTATAGCGATTGCTTTATTTGGGTCCCAACAATACCATTGTAACCATATTCCAACTCCTTAAGCCAACCACCTCTCTAAATGGACCACTTAAAGTCGGTCCCAAGGTCGGTCGATTTAGAGAGGTTTTACTGTATATACAAACCACTGTAAGGTTATTTATATATATATATATATCCCGCCTGACAGCAAGAGCTGGCAGGCTGGGGATATATATATATATATATATATGTATTATTTGCTGTATTAACTATAAGCCATTATGGTATGAGTTTAATAAGGCCGGAAGCTTCCATTGCTGTATATATGGATATATATATATGTTTTATATATGTATATACAGCCTGGGTGCATATATGTATTATATGTGCATAGATGTGTTTATGTGTGTATCATGTCAGTACGGATATCTTATCTCTATATGTAGATATATATATATATATATATATATATATATATATACATACACATATATATCTGCACACAGGCCTGGATGGGCGGTGGCGGCTTCCCGGGCGGCCCTGGGAGTGGAGAAGTTCCGCTTGCCGCCAGAGGGCAGTCCCTGGGTCACCAAGTGCTTCTCAATCCGCGTTTTGGATCACCACATGGGCACACCTGTGTCGGCTGTTTATTGTTATTGCTGCTGGTCGTGTGTGTGTGGGGGGGGGGGGGTAGGTAAGATAGGCTTGCGGCTTTGCGGCGAGTTAGGGGAAGGTGTGTGGGGGGGGGGGGGGGTAGATAAGACTAGGCTTGTATGTAACTGTAAGTGCAGGTGTGTGGGGATGTAGGTGTGTGGGTTTATGTGGGTGTAGGTGTGTGTGGAGGGGGGGCTGTGTCTTGGTGTCTAAATGAAGCAGTCACATCCAAGCCAATCCAACACCGACCCGTGTGTATATGCATGTGTATTACTGTGTCTGTGTGCATATATGTGCGCCTTTATGCATGTGTTTGTATGTGTGTATGCATGTGTATTACTGTGTATATGCGCATGTATGTGTGCCTTTATGCATGTGTTTGTATGTGTATGCATGTGTATTACTGTGTCTGTGTGCATATATGTGTGCCTTTATGCATGTGTTTGTATGTGTATATGCATGTGTATTACTGTGTATATGCGCATGTATGTGTGCCTTTTTGCATGTGTTTGTATGTGTGTATGCATGTGTATTACTGTGTATGTGCGCATATATGTGTGCCTTTATGCATGTGTTTGTATGTGTGTATGCATGTGTATTACTGTGTATATGCACATATGTGTGTGCCTTTATGCATGTGTTTGTATGTGTGTATGCATGTGTATTACTGTGTATGTGCGCATATATGTGTGCATTTATGCATGTGTTTGTATGTGTGTATGCATGTATATTACTGTGTATGTGCGCATATATGTGTGCCTTTATGCATGTGTTTGTATGTGTGTATGCATGTGTATTACTGTGTATATGCGCATATATATGTGCCTTTATGCATGTGTTTGTATGTGTATATGCATGTGTATTACTGTGTATGTGCATATATATGTGTGCCTTTATGCATGTGTGTATGTGTGTATGCATGTGTATTACTGTGTATATGCGCATGCATGTGTGCCTTTATGCATGTGTGTATGTGTGTATGCATTTGCATTACTGTGTATATGCGCATGTATGTGTGCCTTTATGCATGTGTGTATGTGTGTATGCATGTGTATTACTGTGTATGTGCATATATGTGTGCCTTTATGCATGTGTTTGTATGTGTGTATATGCATGTGTATTACTGTATATGTGCACATATAAATGTGCCTTTGTGCATGTGTTTGTATGTGTGTATATGTGTGTACATATGTATGTATGTGTGCAGCCTGTGTGTATACATGCATGTGTGTATTTGTATGTATAAATGTGTGCATATATGTTTGGTTTATGTGTGTGCCTGTATGTGTATATATGTGTATATATGTATGTGTGTAGCCTTTGTGTATACATGCATGTGTGTATTTGTATGTATATATCTGTGCATATATCATATGTTTGGTTTATGTTAACGTATATATGCATATGTGTATGTGCATGTATATACGTGTGCATATGTGTGGTATAAAGCATTTATATGAATATTATTATTAGGATGGAACCTACTCAATCCCGCTACATTTGTCTGCTGTTGTGGAATGACTAATAACATGTGTGTGTGTAAGTGTGTGTATATATATGCATATATATTGTAAGTGTATATCATTATCATATACTACATGTGTGTATGTATGTGTATATCTATATACATACATGTGTATGTATAGTCTACTCTGTCAATAACGGCCTCTGTCAAAAATGAATCTGTCAATAACTGCAAAAAGTGCTGGTCCCATCATGGCACACATTTTTTCACCTATTTGATCAATATTCTCTGTCAATAACGACATGCCATATAGTTAAAATAAAGTACTAGTAGAAATGACTAATTGTACAAATGACCAATTGTACAAATGACCAATTGTACAAATGACAAATTGTAGAAGTGATGAATAGTAGAAATTACTTTTTAAGGACCGTCCTAGTCAGACAAGTATGAAAAAAAACACCATTGGTTTCAACCAATTCCGTCAGTCAGTCTCTGCCTATAACGGATCTTTCTCTATAATGACATCTTGCTCCAGTCCCATGGGTGTCCGTTATAGACAGAGTAGACTGTATATGTATGTGTGTATGCATATGTGGATGTATATATATATATATGTACATTTGTATGTGTGTATGTGTGTATATATGTGTGTATATATGTCTGTCTGTCTGTATGTATATATGTCTGTCTGTATGTATGTATATATGTATGTATGTATGTGTGCGTGCATGCCTGTGTACCTGTAAACCTGTATATATGTACATTTGTATGTATATATGCAGGTACCTGTGTACCTGTGTACCTGTGTGCATGCGTCTGCATGTGCGCGTGCACGCGTGTCCGTGTGTGTCCACGTTACATGACGGCGACCAGAAGGTGGCGCCACCCGCCGCCGGGCATCCCCGAACGCACGACCGTGGAGGCCCGCGCCAAGCACTGGGGTGGGAGGGGGGAGGGGGGAGACCGGTCCCCGCCACTCAGCCTCCCGGCGGACACCTCATCCTCGTCCCGCTGACCTCCCTGCGGCTCCCCCCGCTCCCCGGCCCGTCACAGCTCGGTGATTCACCGGCAGATGACACTCGGGGCGCACGACGCGCTGACCACTCACCTGCGGGCCCTCCCACCCCACCCCCCTCACACACACACACACGCAGCTCCCCCCCCCCCCCCACACACACAACACACAAAGCACCAGGATCACGGGTCTAGAAGTAGAACCCCATCCAACTGTCATCAAACTCTTAACCACCATGTGATGCCGCAACCAAAACTCTTAACCACAACTCTTAACTGCAGTGCTGCAACCAAAACTCTTAACCACCATGTGATGCTGCAACCAAAACTCTTAACCACAACTCTTAACTGCAGTGCTGCAACCAAAACTCTTAGTCTTAACCACCATGTGATGCTGCAACCAAAAGTCTTAACCACCTGTGATGCTACAACCAAAACTCTTAACCACCATGTGGTGCCACAACCCAAACTCTTAACCACAACTCTTAACTGCAGTGCTGCAACCAAAACACTTAACCACCATGTGATGCTGCAGCCAAAAGTATTAACCACATGTGATGCTGCAACCGAAACTCTTAACCACCATCTGATGCTGCAACCAAAACTCTTAACCACAACTCTTAACTGCAGTGCTGCAACCAAAACGCTTAACCACCATGTGATGCTGCAACCAAAAGTCTTAACCACATGTGATGCTGCAACCAAAAGTATTAACCACATGTGATGCTGCAACCAAGACTCCTAACCATGTGTGATGCTGCAACCAAAAGTCTTAACCACATGTGATGCTGCAACCAAAACTCTTAACCACCATGTGATGCTGCAACCAAAACTCTTAACCACCAGGTGATGCTGCAAGTTGCAACCAAAACTCTTAACCACAATGCAGTGCTGCAATCCTGCAATGCTATGGTAATGCAATTTCATTCCCATGCAATCCCATTCCCATGCAAGGATCACACCACCGTAGAGCGCTGTTAATTTAGGACTGCACTTTTTAGGAACATATCTAGATCGCTAACCGAGGTGCTGCTGTAATATATATATATATATAATATATATACACATACACAAATATACAGTCAAATCTGTCTATACCGACCTTCCCCCCCCCTCTCCACAGATCGACCACTCCCCTATAACGATCGTTTATTTGGGTCCCAAAAATACCATTGTAAGTATATTCTAACTCTCTAAACCGACCACCTCCATAAATGGACCACTTCATGTCGGTCCCATGGTTGGTCGATTTAGGGAGGCGTTACTGTATATACACATAACACACAAATATATATTATATATATTATGTATAATATTTATACATATAATATATATATATTATACATAATTATATATATATATATATATATATATGGTTAGTGATAAACCTTGTATCGCGTGTAATAAGCTCTGTAGTGGTCTCCCCCCCCCCCCCCCCCCCCGGGGGTCGGGGGGGAGGGTCCTGCATGCCCCCGCCCCCCCCCCCCCCCTTCATGTGGTGGGACTCTCCACTCGCGTGGTAGCATTTAAAAAAATATATATATATATTATTATATATGTATATATGCGAGTACAAGTACATACACATTTACATAAACATGTACGCATACACATGCACATATAAATGGATATATATATATATATATACCAGTACTATGTATACACATAGACACCCGCATATATATATAGAGAGAGAGACATAGAGAGATAGATAGAGACAGACATAGACACATATAAACATATAAACATGAACAAAAGATGCATGTACACTTCTCAGACACACAGATTACACTCACGCAGAGATAGGCACACATACACCCAGATGCACACAATGCACACACACACAATGCACACACAATACACACACAATACACACACGGTACCACTGGTCGAGCAGAGGGAGGCAGGAAGGGCAGTGATTAATGTTCAGCCGGTGCCAGAACGAGGCCGCCATGTGAGATGGTAATCTGCGCGAGCATCTCATGGTAGCGTCAGACCTGCGCACTCTCCCCTCCTCATAAACCACTGGGCGCCATCGTTTAGTCGGTAGAGCGCGGGCCTCGCATGCGGAAGGTCGGGAGTTCGGTTCTCAAACCAGTGGTCCATAACTGGTTCATCAAAGGCTGTGGTATGTGCTGTCCTGTCTGTGGGAAAGTGCATATAAAAGACTCCTTGCTGCTTATCGGAAAGAGTAGCCTATGTGGCGGTAGCGGGTTTCCTCCAAAGAAATATGTCAGAATAACCATATTTTTTACGTCCAATAGCCGATGATATGAAAATCCATATGCTCTAGAGGCATCGTTGAATAAAACAAGCTTCGGGAGTTCGGTTCCCAGTCGAGTCAAACCAATAACTTATCAAATTGATACTTGTCGCTTCCTGGCCTGGCGCTTGGCATTAATAGGATAGGGCAAGGACTGGTTGGTTATCAGTGTCAGGATAATGTGACTGAGTGGAATATCGTGTCATGATGCCAGCGGCCTGATTTCGGGCAGCACAATGATTGATAAATTCCCCATGAGTGTGCACTGTCACAAGTCGGTACCCATCCTGATATGACCTTAGATGTTGCCAGGATGCAAAACTCCACCAACAAACCTTATAAACGACGCAGTCCCCGGAGACATTACTCACACTGAATGTAATCTGGTGTTTACATCTGTCAGGCGCCGATCATTGTGTTCAGTTTCAACTTGGAAGTTGGATGGAAGCGTCACGACCACGTGTCAGTGTCAGTGTCACTGTCAGTGACAGCATTCAACACCAAGTTAAAGTTGCATAGTCCGATGTTTTTTAATTTCTGTAATTTTGTGAGATAAATACATTAGATTCGTCATTATAATCTAGTTTACTTTTGGTTGAAGTATCTTTTATTTAAAATGGCTAACTTTTGAGATATTTGAAATATATATATAATGATTTGGGCTAGCTGCATATATTGTAAATAACTGTATTGTCACATGGTTGGAAGACCAGTGTCACGGCGCTGACAAAAGACTTTATTCAATGAATAAACTATATTTACAACAAACAAAAACATGTCAAAATTATTTTTGGCAAGCACAATATTTGAAGTGTAAACATGTAAAATTAGTTTTGCTCACATGCCAAAAGTGTGACACCATAGGTTTATCCAATATGAAATTCTATTAAATTGTCTTGGTATGTCTTTCTTTGATTGACAATGATTTTATTAGAGCAGCGTATTGGAAAATGAGGATGTGAATGGGAGAAGGATTGGGGATGAGAGTGGGAAGGGTGGTGGGGGGGGGGGGGAGGAGCTGGTGAGGGGGTCGGGGAAGGGGTGGGTGAGTGAGTGTGGGAGTGGGGAGTGGGAAGGGGGGGGGTGGGAGTGGATGGGGCGGCGGGGTAGAATAGGAGGAGGCGGGGGGGGGGGGGGGGGGGGGGGGGGGGGGGGGGGGGGGGGGGGGGGTGGGGGGGGGGGGGGGGGGGGGGGGGGGGGGGGGGGGGGGGGGGGGGGGGGGTGGGGGGGGGGGGGGGGGTAAGCGGAGGGGCGAAGTTCACACATCAAATACACCCGATTATATTATAATAACTGTCAGAAGAAGAAAATTGCTATAAATCACTCATAAGCAATGCGAGTACTGAGATATGAAGCCCTTTGTCTATGTTGCAAGATGATTGAATCCTGGGACCCCCTGTGTTCATGGTATGGGCTTGTGGGAGGGTGGGTCTGTATATATATATATTATACGTATTATAATCAACATCAGGATAATTTGACCGAGTGGGGATATTCGGTGATGGTGTTGGCAGCCCGGTCTACCAATGGGGCAGCACTATAAAGTCACAGTGAGTGTGCACTGTCACGGGTTGGTACCCGTTCTGATTTGATCTTAGATGTTACTAGGACATAAAACCCTAACACAACAACATAGTGTGTAGACTGTCACAAGTTGGTACCGGTTCTGATGTGGCATTGGATGTTGCTAGGGCATAAAACACAGCAACATAGCAAATACTATCACAAGCTTTGTACCCGTCCTGGTGTGGCCTTAGATGTTCCTAGGACGTAAAACCCTAACACAACAACATAGTGTAGACTGTCACAAGCTTGGTACTCGCCCTACTATGACCTTAGATGTTGCCAGGTCGTAAATCCCTAACACAATAACATAGTGTAGACTATCGCAAACTTGGTACCCGTCCTGCTATGGCCTTAGATGTTGCTAGGACGTAAAACCCTAACACAACAACAGCACCAGAGTATCCATGGTGTCATATAGTAGAGTGACTGACGTGGGTCACTTTGCTGGGTACAAAGTTAACTAATGCAGTCAGTGACAATGTATATATGCAAGACAAGGCTTCCCTTTCCGTTTAGCTGTTGTTGTTGTTGTTGCTGTTGTTGTATATGTGTGGGCTGCCAACACTTGTGGTTGGTTGTTGGAGTTATAATATATCTTATATGCCGTGGCAATATCAAAGGTCATATCAGGATGGGTACCGACTTGTGACAGTGCGCACTAATGGCAACTTCATAGTGCTGCCGCACTGGGAGACCAAGCCGCCATGACCTGATATCCCACTCAGTCACATTATCCTGACACTGAGCCGATGAGTCCTTGCCCTATCCTAATAATGCCGAGCGCCTGCTTAGGAAGCGACAAGTATCAATTTCTTTAAGTCATTGGTTTGACTCGACCGGGAACCGAACTCCCGATCTCCCGCACACAAGGCCGGCGCTCTACCAATTCAGCCACCGCGCTCGGTGTGTTGGTTGTTGGTGGCACTGCGTCAGGCACCCACTCATCTATCTCCCTACCCCTACTCCGGCCCGGGCCCGGGCCCGGGCCCCGGCCGCACGGCCTCCCGGGGCAGAGTGACACGACTCCCGGTGACCTGCACGGGTCAGTCCCCGGGGTTAGTCCACTTCGGGTCGTGACTGCGGGGAGGTGGGTGCGTGGGTGATGAGTGTCCAGTACCGGTCAGTGCCCTCCCTCCCCCCGCAGCCCGCCAGGTCCCGACATCGCCTCCAGCCAGCCAGCCGGGTTCACTAGTCGGGCTCACCGGCGGGCCAGCCGGTCAGCCCGCCAGCCGTGTGTGTGCGGTGAGGGCCAGGGCTGGCCCCCCCCCCCCCCCCCCCCTCACCCTCCCCTCCCCGCCCTCTGGTGGATCCCGGATCCGCGTGGCTGGTTCTGCCACCATGCGGCCAGTCTGTGCAGATGAGGCTGTCGCGAGTCAACGCCACCCGTGCACTGCGCGCAGCGCCCCCCCCCCCCCCCCCCCCCAACCCGCCATACACTCCCACTCCCCACCACCATCGTTCCTCCTTCAACGTCGCCAGTCACCTTCTCCCCCACCAACCACCTACCCACCCACGACTCACCGCCGCCTCCTGGTCCCCCAGTCCGCGCGCCACCACGCGGCGGCAAGTGGCATCACGGCTCGTCACGCCGCGCGTCACGAGTCGTAACACCACGGCGTCACAGACAGACACACTGACACACAGACATACACACAGACAGACACACAGACAGACAAGGCAGGCAGGCCGCAGCTTCATCATATAAAGTTGGGTCCGGCTTTCGTGGAAGGTACACGGGCCGAGGCTACCAGGAAGGCCTGACCACTTTGGCGCGCTTGTATTTGTATATATATATAGATATATATATATATATATATATATATAGATATATGCGTGTGTTTCATCTATAGACACGGGTAGTGTAGGCAGTCAACTATAGCTACACGCTTACACACAACACACACCACCAACAGGTGGGGAGCAGGCAGGGCGAGCACTCATACTTCATAGAGTGCACATCTCTTCTGCTGTACAGACTAACCAACCAACCAACCAGCAACCAGCAACACGTCCCGGATGCAGGCCTCACTTCCGCCCGCTGGTCACGTGACGTACTTGGACTATAACTTATAAGTAGTACAACAAGTACATATAAAAGACGCGTTGACTCCTCACCGGAAACCACCAGAACCAGCACCACTACACCCACTCTCTGACTTGTTAGACTTAATCTTAGTGCATGGAGTCAGAAGTCACACACAGACACATACATACACACACACACCGGAACTTAGCACGCGGACGTGAGTGGGTTAGTGAGTGAGTGAGCTGGACCTTCACTCACACTGCCCACTGCCACAGTTTGAGCGCGCAGATTGCGTCAGCGTCAGTATCAGTGAGTGATTGGGTGAGCTGGACCTTCATGCACACTGCCCACTGCCACAGGTTGGGCGCGCAGATTGCGTCCGCGTCAGTGTTAGTGAGTGAGTGGGTGAGCTGGACCTTCATGCACACTGCCCACTGCCACAATTTGAGCGCGCAGATTGCGTCAGCGTCAGCGACAGTTTCACATGAGCCGCTGAGCAGACGACATTGTGAAGAGGAGTGTTCCCGCCGTCGGGCGTTTGTTTACCTGTAACGCACGCCTTGTTGCACCGCGGGGAGAGAGAGAGAGAGAGAGAGAGAGAGAGGGCGAGAGGGCTTTGGCACTCAACAGACCATCATGACTTCTTACATTGCGTTTCACAAATACCAAAGGTGAGTGTGGGGGTGTTGGGAGGTGTGTTTATTGGCGCGGAACAAAGCATTCACGGAGGAACTAGATTTGTCATATTATTATTATTATGGGATGTCAGAAGGCGGTCTGTGTGTGTGTGTGTGTGTGTGTGCCACGCCAGTTATCTGTGCTGCCTAAAGCTACATAGTCCGATATAAGTATCAACCTTTCTCAACCAAAATAATTATCTAGATTTGATTCTCCATATCTAACTTGGATACTGGTGGACTTGTGAAGCATTTGTTGCCACATAGAATTAGAAGAGGGTATTGAGTAAAGTTAATAGAAGCTGTTACTGCCCATTGGACTATGAGACTTTAACATGGAATCCAATGTGCTGCAAAGAATATAAAACCACAAGTTATATATATATATATATATATATATATATATATATAATCGGGTGGGGATATATATATATATATGTATATATATACATAATACATAGCGTCTGTGTTTTGGAACACCTGCTGTATAAATAGGCTCATTATTCCCTTCTAAGTTCTATGCTAGAGACTTGCAGACAATTTTTAAATATTAGATATGCTTTCAAAACAAATGTATTCTCATAAAGCCCTTTAAGCCCTTTAATTTGACATTTTGATGGACTTAATAGGTCAAGTAGATGAAGAGTAATGGTGTGTAATGTGCCCCAAAAATGGGTTATTTACCTCACAGTAAGTGCATTGGTTTATAGGGCAGGCACTTTGACCGGGGTAGCATCGAGACTATGCAGCAACAAATGCTTAATAAGTGCATCAGTATCTAAGTTGGATGTGTAGAATGAAATCAGGATAAGTGCTTAGAGTTTTTTTTAATGTGATGCTTCCTTTGGATTATGCAGCTTTAACTAACACAACGTATTAAAGTTGCCTAGTCCGATGAAAACATCAAATTTTCAAAACCAAAACACTTATCTAGATTTGATTCTACATATTCAACTTAAACACTGGCGCACTTATTAAGCATGTGTTGCTGCATAGAAGGGCATAATAAGTCAATTAATAGAAACCGTTACGACTGAAGTCTATGGGGTCAGAGTTTTGGTGTGCTTGCCAAAATTATTTTGGGATGTTTTGACGTAAAATATCTCCAAACTTAGCCATTTAAAATTAAAGTTACTTCAAACTAAAGTAAAGTAGATTATAATGATTAGTATAATGATATATTCATCTCAGAAAATAGCAAAAAGTCAAAAGCATCGGACTATGCAACTTTAAGGTGTAGCCATGGAAACACATGTCCCGCATATCTCCACCCTCGTCGGTCTCTCCCTCCCTCCCTCCCTCTCTAACTCCCTCCTTCTCTCCCTCCCTCTCTAACTCCTTCCCTCCCTCCCTCCCTCTCTAACTCCCTCCTTCTCTCCCCCCCCCTCCCTCCCTCTCTAACTCCTTCCCTCCCCCCCTCCCTCCCTCCCTCCCTCCCTCCCTCTCCATCTCTCACTCTCCTGATCTTCCTATCTTTTAAGAACCTCTTTAATTGAATCAATTCATGGTTTTGAGGATATCCAACTTCTCAGATCCCACTTTGTAATCTGAATCCCTCCCCCCGTCCACACCCCCACTCACCTCCCCTCCACCCCCCCCCCCCCCACCCCCACATATAAGAGCGTGTGTACAAGATTAACGCTGGAACCAGTGTGCATACGAATACATAGACACTGGGACCAGATTTATTTTTTAATTCTCCGGTGCGAATGAGGCAGCGTCCATTAGGGACGAAGAGCACCGGTGGTGGCGCCATCGGTCACGTGCGTTGGGTCAAGGAGGCACTACATAGAATAATCGGTAATCATAATGAACCAAGTCATTCCCTTCTGCACCGTTATACTCGCATAATACATTATGCATCACACACACAGAATATATATATAATTATATACATAGTGTGATGTATATCATATATATATGTATATATATATATATATATATATATATATATATGCAAGAATAAACTCCAAGAGATGATGTGGGTATTCTTCAAAGCCCGGACATGAATTAATTGCAGTTAAAAGCGCTGATGTTATACGCACATACACACACACTCACACACACGCATATATATATATATATAAATATATATATATATACACATATATAGATATAGATATATGTGTATGTGAGTGTGTGTGTAGGTGCATATAGCATCAGTGCTTTTAACTGCACTATATATAGAACCTGTTTTACTCTAGAAATCTATGGTGTCAGAGTTTTGGCGTGTTTGCCAAAGTTTATTTTGTATGCTTGCACTTCAAATATCTAAAAAGTTAGCCATTTAAAAAAAGGTTACTTCATACAAAAGTTAAGTAGATTATAACGATCAACCTAATATATTGATCTCAGAAAATGACAGAAACTCAAAATTATCGGACTGTGCAACTTTAAACATTAAGCGCGACACCAGTTTGATCAAATGTAATAAAAAAAAATTAAAAAATTTAGTCGGATATTTTTAACCACTGTATAAGCCCCAATAGTCGATGTTTACTTTTTGTGCTGGGGGTGGTGTGGTTAAATTTTTGTTTACGCACAAAATAAAACCCAATTGATAATGTCTTCCCGCCATGCTTAGGTTTCCCGCCATCTGACCACGTGAGTCCCCCTAGCGGCGGCTGTGGTAGGCGTGCTGCCAAGTGCGGCTTCACCAAGGGGGGTTGGCCCTGAGCGTGGTTGCCGAATCGGTAGAACATGGGCCTCGCATGCGGGAGATCAGGAGTTGGGTTCCCGGTCGAGTCAAACTAATGACTTATAAAATTGATACTTGTTGCTTCCTAGCCTGGCGCTCGGCATTAATAGGATAGGGCAAGGACTGGTTGGCTCAGTGTCAGGATAATGTGACTGAGTGGGATACTGGGTCATGGTGCTGGCATCCTGATTTCCCAGTCACCATGAGTGCGCACTGTCACAAGTCAGGACCTGTCTTGATATGACTTTAGATGTTGCCAGCAAAAAGTAAAACCCCAAAAACCACCCAAATCATATATGTACATGTTCAGTAAACCCTCTCTAACTGACCATCTCCACAGATCGACCACTCCCCTATACCAATCGCTTTATTTGGGTCCCAAATGATCACCTATACAATACCATTGGAACGATTAACAAAAAACTCCCTAAACCGACCACCTACCCAAATGGACCATTTAAAGGCGGTTTCATGGTCGGTCAATTTAGAGAGGCTTTACTGTATAGATCTATGCATATATTAATAATATATTATATATGAATATATATGAATATGCCTCAATATATATGAACATACAAATGAATGTGCAGAAATATACAGATATATATATATATATATATATATATACAAAAATAGAAAGAAATGTGAACGGCATAAAAACACATATACTGCACACACATGAATATATATATATACAGTAAAACCTCTCTAAATTGACCGACCTTGGGACCGACTTTAACTTAAAGTTCAAGGGTTCCATTTAGGGAGGTGGTCGGTTTAGAGAGTTCGAATATCCTTACAGTTGTATTATTGGGACCCAAATAAAGCGATCGATATAGAGGAGTGGTCGATCTGTGGAGGGGTCAGTATAGAGAGGTTTTACTGTAGACATACAATATAACCACCGGTTGCCACCACAGAAAGCAATCATACATGGTACAGCGCTACTACTGTAAACCATGTTGTTATTATGTTAACAAACCATGCTGCTTTCTGTGCTTTATCTTTCTCTAACTTCATTGTTTCGGCCCGCGGTCGGCGAACCCGTGCTCAAACCCGGCTTTCCAAAGGAAGGCAGACCAGCGTCGCGCCGTGAATGTGTTACTCACCTATGGCCGAATTAAACGCGCCGCCACAATGAGTCATCCCTACAGAGGGAGCGGTGGGGGGGGGGGGGGGGGGGGGGGGGCTGGAAGGTGCCCAAAACATGGCCTCCCTACTTCCAGGAAGCGAGCGATGCGTGTTTCCTAGTAAATAAATTAGACTTCGTGTTGAGCATATATGTATATATATGAATATATATAGATATATATGGATATATTTATGTGTATATATGCATATATATGTATATATATCATTATAAAATGTACATACATGTATACATACACATGTGTATCATTTTACATATGTACATGAAGAGTTCAGGTCCAAAACCACGTAAACGCCAATCCTAAAATCCTCCGCCGTCTTTTGCTCCTATTCTTCTTTCTCCGCCTCCTCCTCTCCTTCTCCCTCTTCCTCCTCCTGTCGTGCATGGTGCATCGTTGTTCTCTTCCTCCTCATCCTTCTGATTCTACCCATCTCCTCTTCCCCCTCCTCCTTCCTTCCTGCTCCTTCCCCTCCCTCCACTCCCCATGCTTTCCCTGCTACTCTCTCCTCTTCCCCCCAAACTCCGCCTTCTCCATCTCCGCTCTTCTCTCTTCTTCCTCCACCTTTTCCTCTCCTTCTTCCTTCTCCTGCTCTTCCTCCCGTCCCATTTTCTCCTCTTCTTCCCCTCCCCCTTCCTCTGCACCCTATCCTCTTCCTCCTCTTCCACACTGTTCCTCCTCCTCCCCTCTGCTCTTTCTCCTCCTTCCCTTCCCCCCCTTCCTTCTCCTCCTCTCTCCTCCCCCTTCTCCCCCTTTCTTTCTTCCGACTCCCTCTCCCCCTTCTTCTTCTGCTCCACTCTTCCTCACCCCTTATCCTGCTCCCCTTCTCCCAGTTCCTCCTGCTCTTCCATCTCCTCCCCCACCCTTCCCCCTTTACCCTGCCCCTCTCTTCCCCGCCTCCCCATCCTCCTCCTCCTCTTCCTCCTTCCATTCCCAGCCCACCTCCTCTTCTTCTCTCCCATCCCTCTCTTTTTCAGCTTCCTACTCCCCCTCCGCCTTCATCCCTCCCATTCCCTCCCCTCCCCCTTCTGTTCCTCTTCCTGCCTACGCTCCTCCAAACCTGAGAAGGGTGTGGCAGCGACATGTCAGCATCCGGCGTGTGTCTGTGTGTCCGTGTGTCTCTGTGTGTGTTTGTGTCTGTGTGTCTGTGTGTCCATGTGTCTCTCTGTGTGTCCGTGTGTCTCTCTGCGTGTCTGTGTGTCCGTGTGTCTCTGTGTGTGTCTATGTGTCTGTGTGTCCATGTGTCTCTCTGTGTGTCCGTGTGTCTCTCTGTGTGTCTGTGTGTCTGTGTGTCTCTCTCTGTGTATGTGTGTCTGTGTGTCTCTCTGTGTGTCCGTGTGTCTCTCTGTGTGTCTGTGTGTCTCTCTGTGTGTCTCTCTGTGTGTATCTCTGTGTGTCCGCATGTCTCTGTGTGTCTGTCTGTGTGTTTGTGTGTCTGTGTGTCCGTGTGTCTGTCTGTGTGTCTGTGTGTCTGTCTGTGTGTCTGTGTGTCCATGTGTCTGTCTGTGTCTGTGTGTCCGTGTGTCCATGTGTCTCTCTGTGTGTCTGTGTGTCTGTGTGTCTGTGTGTCTGTGTGTCTGTGTGTCTGTGTGTCTGTGTGAGGGGGTGTTGGGAGGAGCAGCAGCGCGATATCCCGGCGCGATGCACCTTTGCCAACTGTTCTCCTCGTGGAAGTGCTAATTGATGGCGGGGGCACAACCCACATGTGAGCTTTTTCCAAGAATCACATGTGTGTGGTGGCGCATACAGAGAGGGAGAGAACATTGTGTGTAGGTGTAGGTGGGGGGGGGGGGGGGGACAATAACTTATTATCAACTATCCCGCGTTGCTAGTCATCAACCTTTAAATCCACAAGTGGTAGAAGACAATAAAGGACACCATCATAACTTTTCAACAACAAAAACAATATATATATATATATATATATATATATATATATATATACAGTAAAACCTCTCTTAATCGACTGACCATGGTACCGATTTTCAGTGGTCCATTTATGAACATGGTCGGTTTAGGGAGTTAGACTATCCTTACAATGGTATTGTTGGGACCCAAATAAAGTGATTGATATAGGGGAGTGGTCGGTTAGAGAGGTTTTACTGTATATATATAACAACAATAACCGCGCCTCACTGTAGTGTCAAGGTGGTGATGGTGGTAAATTAAAGCGGCATAGTCCGATGAAGCATCACATTTCCAAAACCAAAGCATTTATTTAGATTTGATTCTACATATCTAATTAACATGTGTTGCCGCGCAGAATGGAATACTGAGTTAATTTAATAGAACCTGTTGCTGCAGAAGCCTATGGTGTCAGTGTTTTGGCATGTGTGCCAAAACAAATTTGACATGTTTGCACTTCAGATACCTCAAACGTAACCATTTCAAATAAAAGTTACTTCAAACAAAAGGAAGATAAATTATAACAATCAATTTAATATATTTATCGCAGAAAAATGACAAACTCACAACTATTTCAACTATGCAACCTTAAGGTTCCATAGTTGAAATATACATCATATATTGACCAGACGGGATGGCCGAATGAGTTAGAGCGTCCGTCTCCCGTGTTGGTAGATCGTGGGTTCGAATCCTGTTCGAGTCAAACCAATGACCTAAAAATTGATACTTGTCGCTTCCTAGCCAGACGCTTGGCATTACTAGGATAGGGCAAGGAGCAGTGGAATGAGGAAGACCAGTCGTCTGCGACTGAAATTTCCCCTGCTTAAAGTTGCATAGTCCGATGGTTTTGAGTTTCTGACATTTTCTGATATAAACATATTAGATTGTTCCTTATAATCTACCTTATTTCATTTTGAAGTAACTTTTATTTTAAATCGCTAACTTTTGAGATATTTGAAATGGAAACATGCTAAATTAATTGTGTCAAGCTTGTCAAAACTCTAACACCATAGGCTTCTGCAGTAACAGGTTCTATTAATTGACTCAGTATCTCCTTATATGTGACGACAAATGTTTAATAAGTTCACCAGCATCTAAGTTAGATATGTAGAATCAAATCTAGATAATTGTTTTGGTTTTGAAAATTTTATGTTTTCATCGGACTATGCAGCTTTAAACAACTAATGTACCAAAGGGAAAAAAAGGTTGTCTGATGTCATGTGAGCTGTGAGGGTAGTGCAGACCATATTTGTTATTGGTATCCTGTGATCTTAGCACCTGTGTGTTGTTTTTTTACTTCATGAGTCTTTGTTTCGAATTACTTTTCATCACAGATGTGTAAAGACTGATAAAGACTGATAAATTGGGTGATATCTGTCGCTCGCCTACAGATACTGTACTACTTGTAGGCGAGCGACAGGTATCACCAAATTTATATGGTGTATTAAACTAATTGAAGGTGAGCGACAGATTTCACTCAATTTATATGGTGTATTAAAACTATTAAACTAGTTGATATCTCCTATTGCACGGTTAATTAAAGTTGCATAGTCTGATGGTTTTGAGTTTCTATCATTTTTCTGAGATAAATATATTAAATTGATTCTCATTATTTACCTCAATTTAGATTGAAGTAACTTTTATTTTAAATGATTAGGTTTTGAGATATTTGAAGTGCAAACATGCAAAATTAGTTTCGGCAAGCATGCCAAGACTCTGACACCATAGGCTTCTGCAGTAACAGGTTCTATCAAATTGACCCAGTGTTCCCTTCTATGTGGCGACAAATGTTTAATATGCACACCAGTATCTAAGTTAGATATGTAGAGTCAATTCTAGATAATTGCTTTGGTTTTGGAAATGTTATGCTTCATCGGACTATGCGGCTTTAACTGCTGCCTTAATGTATTGCACTGTATAGTTATAACGCTGCATTGGCTAGTTGGGATGTACTATTCGTTTTAATTCTGTATTACCGAGTACAGATACTGCATTTCATCGTTAAACTGATTAATTCAATGCACTTTGAATTGTACTTTCTAAATATATATACATGTATATGGCAAATATATTTATATGCATTTATGTAGGCATTTATAGTAAGACATTCCCAATCCTGATATATTATAGACTGGTTAGCTCTGTCAGGATAACGTGACTGAGTGGGATATCGGGTCATGGTGCTGGTGGCCTGACTTCCCAGTGGGGTAGCACTATAAAGTCGCCATAAGTGTGCACTATTACAAGTCGGTACCCATCCTGATATGACCTTAGATGTTGCCAGGATGTACAATTCCAACAACCAACCAACAACCAACTATATTATATATATAAGAAAAAATCCTCCGGTGTGACTGACACTGGGCTACCTCCAGTGCAGGCGAGGAGGGAAGGTGGAGCCACAGGTACAGTGTTGGTCTTACAGAGTATAACAAATAATAATAATTAACCCTTATGTGTCTTTATACTCGCATAATTCGTTATACATCATATATATATGATACATATATTATTTTGAAACTGTTGTGGCCAGACGTAGCACCTCTCGAGAAGGCACATTGCCACTTTAGTCGCTGGCAGACATCCTGCACTTTGTGTGTGCTTATCATAGCTCATTTGTAGCTATACCAAATCTACTACATCAAATCAGTTGTGCCAAATCGACTAGACAATTGCAGCCAAGGATCTTAAGTAGGTGAATCACTCATTCCCAGGCACTCTTTGCCAAACACTCATTCCCAGGCACTCATTCCCAGGCACTCATTCCCAGACACTCATTCTCAGGCACGCTGCTCTTAGACATAGCTCTGCTCTCACACTGAAAAAAAAGTTAGTTTTATTTAACAACGCCTGTAGAGCACATTGATTTTCATATCATCGGCTATTGGACGTCAAGCAGATAGTGAATCTGATATGTTTCTTTGGGGGAAACCTGCTGCTGCCACATAGGCTACTCTTTCCAATAAGCAGCAAGGGGTCTTTTATATGCACCTACATTGAGACAATAAAAATAAAACAACAACCAAATATCCATCATTTCCACGAAATGCGGCTGATTTATTATCAGTGCAAAGAACAAGTATTTATTGGCTTGTCATTACTGAGTGGGGAGTTGGTTTTATTTCGTATTTGTGCGTATGTGTGTGGTTCTATTGATATTTTATGTATGGGTTTTTTTCCCTACGACACGCAGCATATAAATACCCCAGTCAAACTACTGCTTGTGACCACAAAAAAAGGTTGGTCGCAAAGAGGTCGCAAGTGGTCATAAAATGGTCGTAAGTGGTCGCAAAATGGTCGTAGGTGGTCGCCAACCTCCTTGCGACCATTTTGGTCAAGAAGATTGCAGCTACTGCACTAAAAATCTTGCGACCCTTTACTCGCAAAGAGGTAAAGACCTCCTTGCGACCATTTGGTCGCAAAGAGGTCGGCGACCATTGCCTTGGTCGCAAGGAGGTCACTGGTGACTGTGAGTTCTTTGGTCCAAAGTGGTCGCAAAGTGATTGAAAGCAGTTGCAAGCCGTAGTGTGACTGGGGCTTAGTGTGACTGGGGCTTTTAAATCAATAGTCTTTCACTGAATTGCTTCCTACTCCTAGCTCTTAAAGTTGCATAGTCCGATGGTTTTTAATTTCTGCCATAGCTTGAGATAAATATGTAGCTTAATCGCCACAATTTCCTTACACTATCTTGAAGTAAATCGTATTATAATTTGTTTACATTTGGAAATATTTTTAATGAAAACATGTGAAATTAATTTTGGTCTGCTGATCAACATCCTTAAGCATTTTGTTTGTTTGTTTAATTCCCCCCCACCCCCACCCCCACCCCCACCCCCACCCAGCACAAAGGCATCGGCTATAGACGAGATCACCGTTCAGACTGTGCATGCGCTGAAAACAACGTTGGCAGCAAAGCAAATGTGTCTGGCCATTGAGTTTGCCGATACGCATAGGGCAACACTTTATTCAGAATGAATGGAAATACATAACAATTTGGCATAAACATGTATGCACACATGCAATATAACGATCTGATGAATATAGCTAAGACAAAACTAGCCATATCTAAACATTTTGAGTTAAGAAACATACAATTCCACACAAAACAATCAGTCACTTTAAGACTGATATCCACATCACCATTATTAATTCTTATTCTAAATATTAAAATACCAAATGTGTCAACATACACTTGTTTCAGAGAAATATATAACCATATTTGATTAACCCTACTCATTTTCTAGTTCTACATATATCATTGACCATAGGATATAAATAAAAACATTAATAAAATAAGTAAAACTGACTCTGGCTATGGCTCTAACATTAGTCTGAGTGCCCAGATTTGTCTAAATCTAAATGCACGTGGCATAGGATCTGCTGATTATATTGATGTAAATACAATGCTGGATAAAGATTAATATCATAATTTATTATATATATTTATTTAGTTGGTATTCTATGTTTCAAACAAGAGCTGAGATGAACTGAATCTAGCACATTTCACAGCTGCACCCAGTGTATTAGCATGTGTCATGTGCTTCTCGCGGGTTTGTTTTTCTTCTACGCATCCCACAATGCACCATGTGGCTGGAATGGTGATGTAGTCTATCGCACCAGTACTCCAGCACTGACAAATGTCATATTCAGATGAATAAATACTTTACCAAAAATAAAAAATATAAATTGGAGGTCATATGCTTAAGCAGTAACACATTCTATTACATTGACTTCGTGTATCCTTCTATGCAGTTGGCAACTGTTTGAATAGCGGGACCAGTATCTAAGTTGGATATGTAACAATATCAAATCTAGATAAGAGTTTTGGTTTTGAAATGCTGATGCTGTCATCGGACTATGCGGCTCAGTTTAAATGTGCTTAATTTTGGTTTTGAACTGGCTTGCCATTAAGAAATATCCATATACATATATTTGGTTGGTGGTTATAATTTGAACATGTCAAGGCAGGTGCAAACTATTATTCCCTGCAGTGGCTAGCTGGGAGATGTTGGCAGTTCCATTCATCACCACCCTTAATGCTGCCACGGAAGCATGCTTTTCTATTAGGGTTTTCTCCCTTTGCCTTTGGTTCTATCAAAAACCTATACCACAAGGCAGTGGTTTAAAGCTTTGCAAAGCACGGGCATCAAACACCCTGAGGTATTTTAGCAGATAAGTACTGCATTACCCGCAGACCTCTATTTGCTCCCCGAGAGAGTGCTGCTAGTAACTTGCAAAAGCCAGCAGCACTTCAACACTTTGCAAGCAGCTTTTATGAAATGCACAACCACACGAAATAGCGGCGGTTAAGAAATAAAAGCAGTCTTTGTCGCATTGCGACTGACAGCATGATGATGATGATGATGTTTATTATTTACCATGCTTTAATTGTTTGTTTGTTTGTTGTTGTTTTACATCCTAGCAACATCTAAGGTCATATCAGGATGGGCCCATGCTTTAATTTGAAGTAGCTTGGTTTTAATAGGTTAACTGTGGAACTAGTTGAAGTTAACAGATACAAAATCAATGTTAGCGTGCATGTCGAAATGCTGGACATTGGAAGCTTAAAGTTGCATAGTCCGATGGTTTTGAATTTCTGTATTTTTTCTGAGATAAATATATTAGATCGATCACTAGTATCTGCTTTACATTATTTCAAAGTTACTTCTACTTTAAATGGTAAACTTTTTGAGATATTTTGAGTGCAAATATGGAAAATTACTTTTGGCAAGCTTGCCAAAACTCTGACATCATAGACTTCTACAGTAACAGGTTCTGTTAAATTGACTCAGTATTGCCTTCTACACAGAAACTAATGCTTAATAACTGCATCAATATCTAAGTTAGATATGTAAAATCAAATCTAGATAAATGGTTTGGTTTTGAAAATTTGATATTTCATCGGACTATGCAGATTTAAGCAGGGACATGTTCTGTTAAATTGACTTAGTATTCATTCTAGGCCACAGTAAATGGCACTGAGATCTAAGTAGATGTGCCGAATCAAATCTAAGCCAATGTTTTGATTTAGTTATGTTATGCTTTCATCGGATTGTGCCACTTAAAACTTGTACTTCCAAACGCCTCACTCTCATCTCCTACGTCTTACATCTTAACTCTTAACTCATTCATAACTCATCTTTCCTAATGCCTAACTCATAACCCATAACTCATAGAGTCTCACTCCTTCCTCCTTCCTCCTTCCTCCTTCCTCCTTCCCCCCTTCCTCTTTCACTCTCCACCCTTCCCTCTTCCTTCCTCCTCCCCCTCTCTTCCCGCCTTCCTCTTCCATCACCCCTCTTCCCACCTTCTCTCCTCCCTCCTCCCTCCTCTCTCATCAACTCTTCTCCCTCTCCCTCGTCCCTCCTTCCTGTTCCCTCCTTCCTGTTCCTTCCTCTTTCTTCCTCTCTTCCCGTCTCCTGTCCTCTATCCTCATACCTCCTCTCCCTCCTCCACCTTCATCCTTCTTCCTCCCCCCTCCTCATCCCTTCTCCCCTCTCCCATTATCCCTCCTCCTCCACCTCTCTCTTATATCCTTCCTTTTCCCGTCTCCCATTTTCTCATCGCCATCCAACTCTTTTCTCCTCCTTCCTTTCATCCTCCCTCCTCGCTCTTCCAATCTTACATCCAATCTTACATCCCCTCTCCTCATTTCCCCCCTCTTCTCCCCCCCCCCCTTCGCTTCTCCCTTTCCCGTCCTCCTCCCTCCTCCCTCTTCCATCTTCCCATGATTCATTGATTGATTGGTGGTTTCGTTGCCGTGTCGGCAGCATAGACCATATTCACGGCGAGTGGCATACCTCTCTAATCTCTCACCCTTCCTCCCTCCTCTCTCCTCCCTCTTACTCCTCCCTCCTTCCACCATTTTCCCCTTTCCTCTTCCCTCCTCGCTCCCCCTCCCTCCTCGCTCCCCTCTTCCCTCTTCCCTCTTCCCCGTGCCTCCTCATTCATAGCGATTCACTCATAACCCTCCCTCATAACTCATAGCTCATATCTCATAGCACATAATTCACAACTCATAATTCACAATTCATATTTCATCACTCATATCTCATACCTCATGCATCACACCTAATACCTCATACCTCATAACTCATACCTCATAACTCATAAGTTATATGCCTAACGCCACCCTTCTCTCCTCCCACACTCCAGGTGCGCGCCCATGTCTGAGCTGGTGACTGGCGAACTGTTCGACGCGCTCAGCGTCCTCGCCGACAACCCTGAGTACCTGGCCGAAATCCTGGACGGCCACGACGGCACGGACCCGCCGCCGGCCCGCCCGTGGTCGGGGCCGGCGGCTGCGGCGGCGCGCCCGGCGGACGACACGGGCGGGGGCTGCTGCTGCTGCGGCCGCGGCACCCCGGGCGCCTACGGAGCCAAGCGGTGCGTGGGCGGCGGGGGGTGCGGCGGCGGGGGGTGCGACGGCGGCGGCGGCGGTGGCGGGGGAAGCGGCGGGGGAGGCGGGGCACCGCTACAGTGCGTTGGAGTCTTCACAGATCTACAGGGACTGAATAATATAAATAATAATAACAATAGTACGTGCAGCAGTGCTGTCGGCAGCGGTAGTTGTAGCGGCGGCCAAATCCACAACAACAATAACAACACACTGCCCATGAATCACTTACACACCGCCCACCACCACCAACAACACCACCAACAACACCAACACCACCAACAACAACACCAACACCACCACGACACTCACGTCTCCATCCCACCGCTCTCTCTGTCCGGCAGCCTCAGCCTCAACCTCGCCACCAACCCGGCCCCGGCCCCGTCGCCGGTCAGCGCCGCCTTCCCGCCGCCGGCGCCGGCGCCGGCGCCGGCGCCAGCGGCCTCGTGGGCCGACCCGGGAACCGTGAGCGCCCTGGAGACGGACCAGCCGCTGTACCGGGCCGACCTGCTGTACTACTCGGCCAGCGGCAGTGAGAGCGGCGGCGACTCGCAGTGCAGTCCCGGCTACGATGTGTCGGCTGCGCCCCGGATGGACTGGTCGACGCTCAGGGACCTCACCAACACGCTCAGCATGAAACAGGAGCCCGTCGGTACATCGATGGAAGGGTTCGGCTGCGGCGGAGGTACCGGCGGAGGTACCGGCTGCGGCGCGCCGGCGGGACTTGCTCCCTTCGCTGCGGCGAAGCTGGACGGCGCGCGCCTGGAGGAGTTGCCGGGGAGCGGCGGGGTGGTGGCGCCGCCGTGCCCGGCCTCTGGGTGCCCCGCCCAACTCCCGGACATGGGGCTCCTCCCCGCCACGGACGGGACCCCGCCGCACCCGGCGGCCTGCAGCCCCCAGTACAGCCCCCGGTACGCCGACAGCCCCCAATGCCCCGACAGCCCCCTTGACGATGATTACAGCATCGCGAGCGATGGCGAGTCGTCCGTCGCAGCCGTCCTTCAGACAAAGGTATGCCTTAAGATCGGATTCTGTTTACTTTTCTGTTATGTGTATTGTGTTGTAGTCACGTGGTCGGTGCTGACGGACTTTACCCGATAAGTGTGATCACTGCAAAAAGCCACGGCCTGACGAAATGGTCGCAACAGTCGCCAACAATCGCAATGGTCACTGACACTGATACTGTGATAGCCGTAACAGTCGTAACAGTCGCAACAGTCGCAACATTTGCAACATTCGCAACAGTCATAACATTCTCAACAGCCATCATATTACAGCAAAACCTCTCTATACCGACCCCTCCACAGATCGACCACTCCCCTAAATCGATTGCTTTATTTGGGTCCCTACAATACCATTGTAAGGATATTCTAACTATCTAAACCGACCACCTCCCTAAATGGACCACTTAAAGTCGGTTCCATCCATAGTTGGTCGATTTAGAGAGGTTTTACTTTAATTGCCATGAAACCTGACGCAGGATTATAAAATGGTGGTGGTGGTGGTGGGGGGGGGGGGGGGATATGTGTCAAATGACAGCAACGTTTATATTAGATTAAAGTTGCATAGTCCGATGGTTTTGAGTTTCTGAAATTTTCTGAAATAAATACATTAGGTTGATCGTTATTATGTATCTTACTTTAGCTTGAAGTAACTTTTATTTTAAGTGGCTAATTTTTTAGACATTTGAAGTGGAACCATGTAAAATTAATTTTGGCAAGCTTGTCAAAACTCTGACCCCATAGGCTTCTGCAGTAACAGGTTCTATTCAATTGCCTCAGTATTCCCTTCTGTGTGGTGACAAATGTTTAATATGTGCACCAGTATCTGAGTTAGATATGTAGAATCAAATTTAGATAATTGTTTTTTAGTTTTGAAAATTTGATATTTTCATCGGACTATGCAGCTTTAATACCAGACCAAAGTAAAATTACCCTTCACTACCTTCCCTATGCCATGTGAGAGAGAACAGATACTGAGTGAGATAGTGGGTGAAATAGAAATGGTTGCGGTTTTTTCAGAAATTCCTCAGCAGCAACACACAATGAGAGTTTGTAAAGGCGCGCGTCCTTGCGATCAAATGCTTTTTCTCTTGGCCTTTGTTGTTGTTGTTGCCAATAAAGATGGTTGCTTCACACGGGTTGGGACGTGATAAGGCAATGTGTGGATATTTCCTTAAAGCTGCACAGTTCAAGGAAAGCATAACATTTTCAAACCCAAAGCACTTAATGCTGCATAGTCCGATGAAGACATCAACTTTTCAAAACTGAAACAATTATCTAGATTTGATTCTACATATCAAACTTAAATACTGGTACACTTATTAAACATGTGTCACCACATATAAGGGAATGCCAAGGCAATTGAATAAAAACATGTTGCTGCAGAAGCCTATGGTGTCAGAATTTTGGCGTGCTTGACAAAATTAATTCTGCATGTTTTTTTTGTTTTTTTTGTGACAAGTAATTTATTCTGCCCATAACGTATAAGCTCCCGTGAGGGTGCCTGTTTTCAACGCTGGACAGTTAGGTACAAGCACTACCTAGCCTGGCACTTCAAATGTCTCCAAAGTTAGCCATTTAAAATAAAAGTTATTTTAGTCTAAAGTAAAGTAGATTATAACGATCAACCTAATATATTTATGTCAGAAAATGAGAGAAACTCAAAACCATCGGACTATGCAACTTTAACCTAGAGTTGATCCTACATATCAAACTTAGATACTGCTGCACTTATATTTATAAAGCATTTGTTGTTGCAGAGGCTTATTTGTTAAGGTTGTACGTCCTACCAACATCTAATTGTTGCAAAGAAGCAGATAATATACCGATTTAATAAGACCCGTTTCTGCTGAAGCCTATTGCGTCATAATTTTGGCGCGCTTCCCAAAATATAATTGTCCATGTTTTCATTTCAAATAGCACCCAAGTTATCCATTTATAACAAAAGTTACTTTATACTAAAGTACGGCACGCGGTGGTGGAATCGGTAGAGCGCAGGCCTCCCGTGTGGAAGATCTGGAGTTCAATTCTCGGTCGAGTCAAATCAATGACTTACAAAATTGTTACTTTTCATTTCCCAGCCTGGCACTCAGCATTACTAGGATCGGATAATGACTGGTTATAGCTCAGTGTCGGGATAATGTGATTGAGTGGGATACTGGGTCATGGTGCTGGCTGCCTGGTATCCCAGTGGGGCAGCACTATAAAGTAGCCATGAATGTGCAAAGTCACAAGTCGGTACCCATCCTGATATGACATTAGATTTGCTAGGACGTAAAACTCCAACAACCAACCCTCAAACTAAAGTGAATAAATTACGACGATTAATGTAATGTACTTTATCTAGGAAAACAGCATAAATTCCAAAACCATCGGACTTTGCAACGTATAATGCGACTGTTATCAGTATCACCAACACCAGTGCGTCTAGATAATTTTCAGCGTGCTGGTAGATCGTCGGGTCGTGGGTTCGAACCCTGGTCGAGTAAAACCAGTGACTTTAAAATTGATACTTGTCTCTTCTTAGCCAGGCGCTCAGCATTATTAGGATAGGGCAAGAACTGGTGTGCTCAGTGTCAGGATAATGTGACTGAGTGGGATATCAGATCATGGTGCCGGCAGCCTGGTTTACCAGTGGGACAGCACTATAAAGTGGCCATGAGTGCACACTGTCACAAGTCAGTACCTGTACTGATATGACCTTAGATGTTGCTAGGACGTAAAACAACAACAAACAAAACAAAAATATAATTTTCAGTGCAGGCGATTGGTTGATTTTGGATCACCGGTAAACACAATAAATTTGAAGCAGACCGAGACAGAGCACCTGCAGGTGTTCACTTGGCAAGAAACCATGCAGGTGGCGCTGGTCGTACAGAGATTGGAACGAAAGAAGTGAATTGAAACAGCCTTAGTTAGGTACAAGCATGTAGCCAGTCGTGGTAAGTTAGTATATTACAATAAATGAGTACCTAGCTTATTTATAAATACATAATAAAGTATGCAACATATATATGTATATATGTCTTATGTATGTATGCGTCGTTGGGGTGATGAAAAAGGGAAATATTGCGCCTAGAGCGGGAATCGAACCCACATTTCTTGTATTCCGGGTCAGTGTGCTAACCATTACATACATACATATAGGCCTACATACATACCTATACATACATACATAGACACACAATACATACATGCATACATACACATACATACAAACACACACATACACACATATATATACATACATGCACACAGTTACATGCACACATACAATACATATCCATACATGCACACACACATACATACATACATACATACATACATACACATACATATAAACATACATACATATATACATACATACAAACATACATACATTTTATCTTTTTTTCTTGAAGATTTATACTGCCTATCATGGATAAGTCTGAATAGACTTTTTTCACCATTAGACAGTTTAAAGTGGCATAGTCCGATGCTTTTCAGTTTCTGCCATTTTCTGAGATAAATACATTATGCTGATCATTATGATCTATGTTACGTTAGTTTGAAGTAACTTTTAATTTAAATGGCTAACTTTGGAGATATTTGACGTCAAAACATGCCAAATTAATTTTGGCAAGCTTGCCAAAACTCTGACACCATACACTTCAGTAGTAACATGATCTAATAAATTGACTTATTACGATGATCTATGCAGCAACAAATGCTTAATAAGTGCACCAATATCTAAGTTGAATATGTAGAATCAAATCTAGAAAAATGCCTTGGTTTTGAAGATTTTATGTTTTCATCGGACTATGCAACTTTAAGCATACATACATATATACAAATATACATATATATATATAAATATACAAACATACATACATATACAAACATACATACATATACACAAATATACATAGACACATATACACAATGATTAGTTCAATGTTTATTATTAATTCGGTGGCGAAATGGGCCGTTAGTAGGTGGGTGAGGCGCCACCTGGAGGAAAGGAGGGGAATTAGGGGAGCTGCTTGGACGCAGGCCTCCCGTTCCCCAGGCCGCACCCCCACCTCCCGTAACCCATGGAAGCAAGAAAATGTCAAAGGAAGGTTTGCAGGAGCAATATCGGAATAAGAACATGATAGGCAGTATAAATCTTCAACAGCAGAACAATAAAAGACAGGAGCATTACATACATACATTTTTTTTTTTTTTTTTAAGTTCCATGAATCGAACCTGTAAGGAGGGACCTCTGCCGCCAGCACAATTAATAAGATGTGGCGGCCAGAACAGGATGTAACAAAGTTGACAAAGCCATGAACAGCTTACCCGCTTGTAATTATCCTGTCACTGCACAGCCATACAGTACGAGAGCAAGGAGGGGCGAGGGCCACTAATCATGTTTTGTTAAACATTTCGGTTGTTACATAAACAATCCCCCTTTCCCGTCATATCGGCTTGGACTGCGCTAGATAAAAGATTCACCCCACACTTGCTGTAGGGGTGAATGACAATGTAGTCTAAATACGGGCGAAAATTGCTTTACTATGGAACAGGAAGTGGATGGTTCCAGCATCAAATGGCTATTTATATCGGTACAAAATTGGTGAAATCAGACAGAAGGCAAAAATACAAGATGGTGACCATAGAATGCGGTCGATTTGACTTTTAATGTCTATTAAACTACATGTTTTATTATATTTTTCAAATCAAAATTAGCGGGTAAATATTAAGATATATGTGGACAATTTATTTTGGTTCTTAAATTAAGAATTTATCTGCTCATTTCATTTACCCAGCCTTTCTCCACTTTTTTTTTAATGGGTTGTTCTTCACCCCTACTGTAAGTACAGGGTGAATCTTTTATCTTGGACTTCGCATTCTCCCTGGAATTCATTAATCAAAAACCATGTTGCATGTCGGGAGTGACAACGCAAACTACACCCACCGCCCTTACAACACATTAGGGGTGGGAATTAATCACCACCGTCCTGATATGACCTTAGATGTTGCCAGAATGTAAAACTCTAACAACCAACCTATGAGTATGAGTATGAATCACCGAGCTCGCTGTCCACACACGGCCGTCTAGTGCCGATTTACGCCGAGTTTCCCCGAGTCCTCCCGAGCAGCCGAAGAAAGGATATTCTTTGTTGTTGTTGCTTTAAAGAAAGAAACAACCAATCAAATGCTGACTTCTCAATCAGAAGTGACCAGACGGGTTGGCCGAATGAGTTAGAGCGTCCGTCTCCCGTGTTGGTAGACTGTGGGATCATGGGTTTGAACCCTGGTCGAGTCAAACCAATGACTTAAAACTTGATACTTGTCACTTCCTAGCCAGGCGCTCGGCATTATTAGGATAGGGCAAGGACTGGTTGGCTCAGTGTCAGGATAATGTGACTGAGTGGGATATCAGGTCATGGTGCTGGGGGCCTGGTCTCCCAATGGGGCAGCACTATAAAGTTGCCATGGACGCACACTGTCACAAGTCGGTACCGGTCCTGATATGACCTTAGATGTTGCTAGGATGTCAAACAACAACAAACAAACAATCAATCAGAAGATATATATTCTTGGGCACGAGTGACAATGTGCGCGCCCGCAGTTAGGGTTTGGGCCGGTGGTGGCGCCACCGGTACCAGGATGTAAGGAACGGAGCAAATACACTGCAAATAGTAATTGGTAATAATGGATAATACAGTGGCAGCGGCGGAAGTTAAAGCTGCATAGTCCGATGAAGCATCAAATTGTCAAAATTCGCGAAAACTAATTTAACATTCTTGAATTTCAAATATCTCAAAACTTACCCATTTAAGATAAAAGTTACTTCAACCTAAAATAAGGTACATTATAACGATCAATTTGATATATTTATCTCAGAAAAATTACCCAAACTCAAAACCATCGGACTATGCAACTTTAAGGTCGGCGCCGGTCCTGGCGCCACCAGTCCCCGTACGAGTAAGGAGCAAATACATGAACAGTGCCCATCGGCTAATAATATAATATCAATAATATAATATAACAATATAATAGAATAATCCCTTCCACGTCTTTATACTCGCATAATGCTTATACATCACACACATATATATATATATATATATATATATAATTATATATATATATATATATATATATATATATTGACGGAAATTGCCTTTGTATTTAGCTGCATCTATAAAAGTATGAAGTTAGCAGACACACACTAACACTTTTTGAGGGTGACAATCCGAGTAGATTCGTTAATAACACGTGTCTCAGTAGACATCCTTATGTGACGTTAATGGCCCTGTCACACTACGACGCTTCTTACCGGCGACCCGTCGACGTGCGTTGTTTTTGGGCGATAATTAGTGAAATATCGAGACGCGCTGGGGGAGCGTTATGCGCGCGTCGGTACACGTCGGTACACTTTCCTTGACGTCGATGGTCGGCGGACAACGTCGGCGCGCGTTATTGGTCGCTGAGCGTTTTGAACATGTCAAAAACTTCCAGCGACCGGCAACGCGCGGGAGTAAATGGGTAAGAACGCTAGGAGGACGTTAGGCGCGCGTCGCGCTGCGTTGGACGCGCCGGAATAACGTTATGGGAACGCTAGGAAGACGGCGCGCACGCGGGAGGGTCGTTGCTCACGCGTTGCGCAAACTGGGCCATTTTTGTTTTATGCCCTAGCAACATTTAAGGTTAAATGAAGACGTCGCGCCAAACTTTTTTTTTTTCCCCCCAGCGCGTCGACACACGTTTGCCGCGTGCGCATAACGCGCCGCCCTGACGCCGATCTTTTCCCCCAAACCGCCGAAAAGTTTGACGTTTCTCGACGCGCAAGATAATCCTTTCAACGCTGACGGGTCGCCGAGAGAAGCGTTGTAGTGTGACAGGCCCATAATAAGCAACAACTGTGTGTGTGTCGCTTCCCATCACGAGTGGGCGTGTGGGTGCTTCTTTGTTACGCGCGCCGCCATTGGATTACCAGTGCAGCACGCACACTCATAGTGCGCGACGATGGAGAGGTTGGTTGGTTGTTGGAGCTTTACGTCCTGGCAACATCTAAGGTCACATCAGGATGGGTACCGACTTGTGACAGTGCACACTTATGACTACTTTATAATGCTGCCCCACTAGGAAATCAAGCCACCAGCACCATGACCCGATATCCCACTCAGTCACATTATCCTGACACTGTCCCATGCAACCAGACCCTGCCCTATCCTAATAATGCCGAGAGCCTGGCTCGGAAGTGACAAGTATACATTGTCATTGGTTTGACTCGAGCAGCCATCGAACCGGTGGGTTCGTATCCCACGATCCACCAAAATGGGAGACGGACACTCAACTCATTTGGCCATCCCGTCCGGAGAAGATAAATTAAAGCCGCCCCGTATACAATGCGGCACAGGAGAGCCTGCCTTCAGCGCCCCCTATCATTACCCCTGCCAACACAGTGGCGCCACCTATAGGTAGCGGCCGGTCAGATTCCCACACACCGGTGTGTGTGACAAAGACAACCGCCACTCCCGCCTGACAGTGAGTGTTGCGAGCAGTCATGGAGATGTGTACACACGGGTTGGTGGGATTTCCGCTGTCAATTAGCGCGGGTTTCAGATGTCATAATGATGTGGGCTTCTCAAGCCAGCTGTGATCAGGTCAAGTATTAAATATGTCCCCTTTCACGCGCACTCAATTGTGTTATATATATATATAAATATACATAACTCACCCAACCATGATCATGATTTTACTGATAAAAAGATGAGTTTTTATTGGCTTATGTAATTATATATATACCCCCATATATATAAACATAGCTCCAGTAACCAGACGGGGTTCGCCGAATGAGTAGAGCGTCCGTCTCCTGTTTTAGGAGATCGGGAGATCCAAACCCATGAGTTTGTGGGTTCGAATCCTGGTCGAGTCAAAACAAACCAATGACTTAACAATTTATACTTGCCGCTTCCTAGCCTGGCGCTCGGCATAAATAGGATAGGGCAAGGACTAGTTGGCTCAGTGTCAGGATAATGTGACTGAGTGGGATATCATGTCATGGTTCTGGTGGCCTTGTGTCCTAGTAGGGCAGCACTATAAAGTTGCCATGAGTGCGCACTGTCACAAGTCAGTACCCATCCTGATATGACATTAGATGTTGCTATGAGTATGACATAAAACAACAACAAACAAACTAGCTCCAGGAAAAATGAGGAAGAAACCTCCAGTGCAACTGACACTAGTCTACATCCGGTGGAGGTGAGGAGGCCAAAGGTGGCGCCACCGGTACAGTGTTGGGTCTTAGAGTGTATAACAACAATGATAATAATTCCCTGGGGTATTTGTATACTCGCATAATTCGTTATACATCATATATATATATATACATACAGTAAAACCTCTCTAAATCGACTGACCAAATGGACCACTTAAAGTCGGTTCATTTAGGAAGTTGGTCGGTTTAGAGAGTTAGAATATCCTTCCGATGGTATTGTTGAGACCCAACTAAAGCGATCGATATACGGGAAGCAGTCAATCTGTGGAGGTTGTTGGTTAGAGCTGTTTTACTGTATATATATATATATATATATATATATATATGTGTGTGTGATGTATAACATATTAGTGACACTATGCCACCGTTAGTGACACTGCACCAACACGACCACCACAACCACTGCCATCGCCCCATTGCTTGGTAAACCCGGCGTGGGTGTGGGGCTGTATCGCAGATGGGAGGTGGAGGGTGGCGGTGGGGGTGTGGAGGATCAGAAACATCTTGGTCAGGTGTGCGCACCATGGAGTCACCTCGCCGCGACCCCTGGCGACAATGATCATAGGGGCGGCAACGTGATATAACCTCGCTCATTGTCTACACCTCAGTGACGTCTAACCACCAGCAATGCGCATGTGCGTGCGGTGCCCCCCCCCCCCCTCCACCACCACCACCCAGCAGCTGCTCTGGTGTGTTGTACCGCGCGTAGACTTACCATGCGGGGTCATAGGTCAACTCATGCTGCTACCCAACGCCTTATTCTGCATCAATTAGGTTTATTTGTCAATTGCATTTTCATCTGAGATAATTTGAATATTTTCTTAGCCAATGGTCGCGTTGAAGTTGGATAGTCTGATGGTTTTCAGTTTTTGTGTTATGATTATATATCTATATCCATCTAATACACCATGCTGAATGAATTGATCCCCAGCCCCCGGTACCAGCCAACAGCCAACAGCCAACAGCCCCAACGCCTCAGCCATGCCCTTGCCCCAGCCCCAGCCCCCCAACCCCAGTCCCAGCCCCAGCCCCCGATACCAGCCAACAGCCAACAGGGCCCAGCCCCAACGCCTCAGCCCTGCCCTTGCCCCAGCCCCAGCCCCAGCCCCAGCTTTAGCCTCTAGCCTTAGCCTCCAGCCCCAACCCCTCAGCCCCAGTCCAGCCCTAGCCCCAGTGCCAGCCCCAACCCCTCAGCCCCAGCCCCAGCCCCAGTCCCAGCTCTCACTCCACTCCCAGCCTCAGCCCCAACCCCACCCCCAGCCCCAGCCCCTCCTCAACACAGCCCCAGCCCTAGCCCCAGCGCCCAGCCCCAGCCCCAGCCCAGCCCCAGCCCAGCCCCAACCCCAGCACCCAGCCCCAACCCCAGCGCCCAGCCTCAGCCACACCCAAGTCCCAGCCCCCCCCCCCCCCCCCCCCCCCCCAACCCCAGTCCCATCCCAGTCCCCACAACCCAGCCCCCAGCCCTAGCCCCAGCCCCAGCCCCAATGGCTATCCCCACCTCCCACCCATAGCCCCCTCAGCCCCCCCCCCCAACCTCTACTCCCACCCCACCCCCTTTCCCTCACCCCCCGCCCCAGTCCAAAACGTCGGGTCGCTAACAACAGGTTCTTTACACACCACCCCCTATTTGCGCCACACGCCGGGGTCATCAGCTGGGTGTGTGGATGTGTGGGTGTGTGGGTGTGTGGGAGTGTGAGGGCATTTACATTACTTCACAGAAAGGGTCCCCGCCCTAATGGATCTCTACCCACCTTGTGTTCGCCCCTATTATTTATAGGGGCCACGTGTTGATCGCGCCTCCTGTTTGAATGTACACCGCTGAACCCTCCGTAGAGATTAGGCATTTAGGAACCAACAGGCCCTCAAGACCTGCTTCACTAAGAAGCCCCAACAAAAACCTCATAAACTATTTGAACTTTTAGAATGGTATTCGTCACAAACTTCAAATCTTATCCCTGTGTCCCCCCCCCCCCCAATCCCACAACAAACAGGAGTCAGTACGTTGGTTGGCTGGTTGTTGGAGTTTTACGTCCTGGCAACATCCAAGGTCATATCAGAATGGGTACCGACTTGTGACAGTGTACACTCATGGTGACTTTATAGTGTTGCTGCACTGGGAGAGCAGGCCACTGGAACTATGACTTGATATCCCATTCAGTCACATTATCCTGACACTGAGCCAAGCAGTCCTTGCCATATCCTATTAATGCTGAGCGCCAGACTAGGAAGTGACAGTTATCAATTTTTAAGTCATTGGTTTGACTCGACCAGGGTTCAGAGTCAAGCTAAGATTCCTTATACGTTGTATGCGGCATGTGGCATGTGAATGTCGAATATGCGGCGTAGATATATGCCAACCCCCAACATCTGTTGGGGTTTTTCCTCCAAATTTGTGAAGGAACAGTATTGGTTTCTATGGCAAATGCAGCAGCATTCGCATTCGCATGCCACACCGATGGCTACAGGGACCGATTCAGTTGCCACATTCGCATTCGCATTCGCATTCGCATTCACATTCGGAGGCATGGAAGCACCCCTATTCACTTAGAGTTAGATGCTTTTCCATTTTTTGCCTCATTCACATTCGCATGGTGCATACTGCGTGTAAGGAATCTTAGCTTTAGTATGTCGACAATAATCTTCTCAGACACACATCCTTTTGAACTGTGTCACCTTCTTAGTGTAATTGTGCCGGACTTTCTTTTCAGAGTAGCAAACCTATAGATAATTGACAAGTTTAGGATCTATTTAAATAAGGGGGGAAAATTGATGTTTCAGATTTTTTTTTAATATGTCAGTTGCCATGAAAACAACAGAATTCGGGTGAAAATCTCTTTTTTTTCTAAATTTAAAATTAAATTTGGAAGAATGCTTAAACAATAGAAGATAATCAGCTGATGATAAATTATGCTTAAATATCTAACAATGAATTTGATAACATTAGAAGATATCGCATTTTAACTGTTTGTTGCCATGGTAACAGTAGTTTTGGGGTAAAAACATTATGTTGCATTTTAACTGTTTGTTACCATGGTAACACTAGTTTTGGGGTAAAAACGTTGTTGTTTTGTTGTTGGGAAAGATCACCCGACTGCCATTTCTTTTGACTTGACCCTGTATGAAAAAGTAAGTCAGCTATTGGATATTCAAAGGCATACTATCACTTATCAGCATAATTTCTAATCACCGACGCTGGTATCCCGTGAGTGTTTCTGGGTTTACAGAAAGTAGAAGATGTTGGAGTGTTATGTCCTGACAACATCTATTTTTTTTAAGAAGCCGCTCGGCGAACTGGTTGGTGCCCGGGTTCCTGGCTTGTCCCGAGCAGACGGTCACCCTTCACACCCACACCCACCCACCCACCCACAGACACAAACACAGAGTCCGTAACCAGCGCATGAGCGGTGATTGGCCTCGACCTGGGGCCGGGATCAAAGGCTCGAGGTGGACCATGGTCACCGCGCCCTTATACAGGTAGGTGTGTGTGTGTTCAGGGGCCGGTCAGACCCCCGGTATTAACCCCCCACACCCACACACATACACACACATATACACACATACACACACACACACCTCCGCTACTGCCCGTCAGGTGGCGCCACCCCCCACTTGGTTCAACCACTCAACTCCCATGCCCCTCACAACTCTTGCCCCCCTCCCTTCGCCCTCTATCGCTACTCACCGCTCACCCCTCCCCTTAGCCGCTCCCCTCACCCTACCCCTTACCTCACACCCTTCTCCGCACTCCCTTCCCCTCCCCTCCACCCGCTGCTCCTCCCCCCCCCCCCACCATATTCTGTTGTCCCTCCCCAACCCACCCTCCCTCTCCCCTCCCTCTCCCCTCCCTCTCCCGTCCCTGCCCATACCTTCCTCCCCTCCCTCTACTCTCCTTCCCGCCTCACATCTCTCCCCTCCCCTGTCCCCCTCCCTCTCCCTCTACTCCACTCCCCATCCCTTCACCCTCTTACTCCAAACTGTCTCTCAGTCTCACACCTCTCACCTTCCTAACCCCACCCACAGTCACCCTCCTTCCCACACCCACACCCACCCCACACCCACCCTCACCCTCCTACCCCTACCCCTACCCTGTTCTACCACTCACCCTTACGCTCCTACCCCTACCACTACACACACCCACCCTCTCCCTCCGCCCCCCCACTCACCCAACCATACCCACACCCACCCTCACCCTCCTACCCTTACCGTGTTCTCCACACCTCCCCCCTTTCCCCCTTCTCTCTAGGCCTCTCCCCCTCCCTCGCCCACACCACCTCTCCCCCCTCCCTCTCCTCCCTCCCACTCCCCCTCCCTGACGCTCACCCTACTGCCCCCCACCCACCCACACCCATCCTCACCCTCCTAGCACCACCGCCCGTCTTGGTATGACCTTAGATGTTGCTAGGACGTAAAACGACAAACAAACAAACAAACAATCCTACCCCCACCCTGTTCCACCCACCCACACCCACCCTCACCCTCCTGCCCCCACCCACCCACACCCACACCCACCTTGACCTCTTCCCCCACCCCTTACATGTTCCCACCCACCCTCACCCTCCTACCCACCCACAACACCCATCCTCACCCTCCTGCCCACACCCACACCCACCCACACCCACACCCACCCTCACCCTCCTACCCCTACCCTGTTCCACCACCCACACCCACCCTCACCCCCTTGCCATAATCCACCCACTCCCACCCCTACCCTCACCCCTCTGCACAACCCTATTCATACACCACCTGCCCGTTAAAGGTCTGTCCGTCTGCAGAAAGCAACTAAATTATACGTCAGGGTCAGCAGTTGAAGCTCCGGTCAAATTATAAACCGACCATTTGGCTTTCAATTGCCAAGAATCAGTTAGATCAAGCAATGCATTGAGCACGGGCAAGGGGGGGGGGGGGGTGTCGGAGGGTACTGACCAGAGAACCATCATTTCTGTGTGAGTGCGCGTGAATGTGTGATTTTGTGTGGCTGTGTGTGGCTGTGTGTGAGTGTGTGAGTGTGTGTGTGAAGGTGTTAGTGTGTGTTGAAAGGTGTGTGAAGGTGTGTGAGTGTGTGAGTGTGTGAGTGTGTGAGTGTGTGAGTGTGTGAGGGTGTGAAGGTGTGAAGGTGTGAAGGTGTGAAGGTGTGAAGGTGTGAAGGTGTGTGTATGTGAAGGTGTGTTGGAAGGTGTGTGAATGTGTGTCTGAATGTTTGAGTGTGTGTGTGAAGGTGTGAAGGTGTGTGAGTGTGTGAAGGTATGTGAGCATGTGAAATTGTGTGAGTGTGTGTGTGAATGTGTGTGTGGGTGAATGTGTGAGTGTGTGTTGGAAGGTGTGGAAGTGTGTGAATGTGTGTGCGTATGCGTGCGCGTTTTACATACGTCTATTTAAAGAATGGTTGTGCAGTTTTTGTTTGTTTGTTGTTGTTTTACGTCCTATCAACACCTAAGGTCATATGAAGACGGGTACCGACTTGTGACAGTGTGCACTCATGGGACTTTATAGTGCTGCCCCACTGGGAGACCAGGCCACCAGCACCATAACCTGATATCCCACTCAGTCACATTATCCTGACACTGAGCCAACCAGGCCTTGCCCTGTCCGAATAATGTGGAGCGCCTGGCTAGGAAGCGACAAGTATCAATGTTTAAGTCATTGGTAGACTCGACCAGGGTTCAAACCCACAAACCCATGGGTTCAGATCCTCCGATCTCCCAAAACATGAGATGGATGCTCAACTCATTCGGCCATCCCATCTGGTCGTGAAGGTGTGAAGGTGTGTGTGTGAATGTGTGAATGTGTCAGAAGGTGTGTGAATGTGTGAGAAGGTGTGTGAAGGTGTGTGAAGGTGTGTGACGGTATGTGACGGTATGTGAAGGTGTGTGAAGGTGTGTACTGACCTAGTTTCCCAGTGGGGTAGTCGCCATGAGTGCGCACTGTTACAAATCGGTACCCGTCCTGATGTGACCTTGGATGCTGCTAGGACGTAAAACCCCCAACAAACAAAACGTGACAAAGAACTGTGTCTATTCATACCAAACTCACCACCAGAGGGCTCCCCTGAACAATCTTTAAGGCCATGCTCCCAGACGATCACACAAGGCACCCCCCCCCCCCACTCCCCACCCCCACATTTAATAAACCATTAATCAAATTCCTTATGAGACATCCTGCTACACCCTCCGCCCACCAACACCACCTCCATCCATCCACCACCCTCCACCCACCACCACACTCCACCACCTATCACCACCCACCACTACCCTCCACCCACCACCGCCCTCCACAATGATTTGGCCCTAAATAACTCTCGGAGAATAGGTTGTTTCAAGCTTTTCAAATTCTGACTGGTGATATTAGCCCCTTTAAGTAGAAGCACTACTCAGTAAAGTTGTTCATCTTCTCTGTTGCTGAGTCAAAATTTCTGATCGTCTGTTGTCCCCTCTATGAGAGTCGCCACAATGTAGTTGTTCTCAATGTGGGCATGTACACTTGGGTTCTAATGACATTCGACCAGACGGGATGGCTGAATGAGTTGAGCGTCCGTCTCCCGTTTTGGTAGATCACGGGATTCTAACCCATTGGTTTAAACCCTGGTCGAGTCAAACCAATGACTTATAAAATTGATACTCATCACTACCTAGCCTGGTGCTCGGCATTATTAGGATAGGGAAAGGACTGGTTAGCTCAGTGTCAGGATAATGTGACTGTGTGGAATATCAGGTCATGGTGCTGGTGGCCTGCTCTCCCAGTGGGGAAGCACTATAAAGTCCCCATGAGTGCACACTATCACAAGTCGATACCTATCTTGATATGACCTCATATGTTGAAAGGACATAACACCCCAACAACAAACAAACCAATTTAATGACATTGCCGACTGTTTGGTCTTCCAGATTAATGGCATGAAGCCAGAGCGACAATTGAGACGACGCGAGCAGAACCGCCAGGCGGCGCGACGGTGTCGGCAGCGGAAGAAGGAGCAGAGCCAGGAGCTGGTCAAGGTGAGCAGCTCACTCAATTAGGTCATCCAACTAGGTCACTCAATTAGGTCATCTAACTAGGGCATCCATCTCGGCCACACAAATAGGTCACATAACTATGTCAATAATTAAATCACACAACTATGTCAATCACATAACAAGGTCATCAAACTAGATCACCAAACTAGGTCACACAACTAGGCAACCCAAATAAGTCATATAACTAGGTCATCCATCTAGATCGCCCAACTAGGTCATCCAGTTAGGTCATCCAACTAAGTCGTCCACCTAGGTCGTCCAACAAAGAGCACACATATAATGGTAGAGTCAATAGCTAAGAACTCATGCAACGCGGCAGTCTTAATTATCAAAGAACTCATGTAACACAGCAGTCTTAATTATCAAAGAACTCATGCAACACAGCATATCAAAGAACTCATGCAACACAAGAGTCTTAAATAGCTAAGAACTCAGACAACACAGCAGTCTTAAATAGCTAAGAATAATAAGAACTCATGCAACACAGCAGTCTTAAAGAGGAAAGAACTCATGCAACACAACCGTCTTAAATATCAAAGAATTCATGCAATTCAGCAGTCATAGATATCAAAGAACTCATGCAACACAGCAGTCTTAAATAGGTAAGAACTCATGCAACACAACAGTCTTAAATAGCTAAGAACTCATGCAGAATGACAGTCTTAAATAGCTAAGAACTCATGCAGTGCAGCAGTCTTAAATATCAAAGAATCTTTCTTGCTTCATTGTGGTCAATAACATCTTGTTTGAATTTGTTGTGTATGTTAACATGATATTATGGATGGATGTTACAGGTCAATTATCAATGTTTTTTCTCATTTTCTATGAGACCGAAATCAAAATTTGAATTTCTTTTGTCAAACTTTGACAGATGCACAACATGCAAACCTTCATATGGTTCACATGGTTCCTGTTATTATTCACAAATGTTTTCTGCTAATATTTGGAATGTTTTCACTTTTGGTTTCTACGTCACAAATATGATACACAGTCTTAGATAGCTAAGAACTCATGCAACACAACAGTCTTATTAAATATCAAAGAACTGATGTAAAGAACTCATGCCTGAGTCTAATTACCCGTTGCTTGTTTCGTTCGCTAACTCCTTGTTGATATTATGGTTTACAGGAATACTACCAGCTCTTGAGCGCCAACTCTGAGATGCAGTCGAAACTAAAGCTGCTAGAAACTGAAAAGAAGCGTTTGAAGGACATCTACGAGGCGCACCTTGCAACGTGTACGGTGCACCTCAGCACCACCAGCTGCAAATAAGGTGCACCTGCCAGGACCCTACCGGATCGACGTGTTTCTCCACATATATATATATATATATATATATATACACTAAAACCTCTCCAAATCGACCGACCGTGGGACCGACTTTAAATGGTCCATTTCAGGAGGTGGTCGGCTTAGGGAGTTCTTTTAATTGTTATATCGGTATTGTATGGGCGATCGTGTGGGACCCAAATAAAGCGATCGATATAGGGGAGTGGTCGATCTGTGGAGGTGATCGGTTAGAGAGGTGTTACTGTATATGTGCACGCAAAGCACTGACACTGCATAGACAATATGGGCATTCCCAGTTCCGCTGGTCCCTCAGGAAAGACTGAAGCTGTGACCCGGCACGCCGGGTCACAGCTACATCTTACATGGTGGAAGATAGAATTGGCGGCCCACCCTACGCTGACCTTCACTACAGACTCTACACTTTAAATTCACTTTGCACCGATAACCACATGACCAACCTTGGTACGGTTGTTGCCATACATTTTTTTTCTAATGTAGATTCCAGTGAAATTTTCATAGTAAATATTTTTACATTAGACAAAACACAGCTACCCATAAATGTGTATTGTACTGTTTGTCACCGCCACCCACCTTCCGTTGGGTAAGCTGTAGCTGTGACCCGGCATGCTGCGCCTCGACTTTAGTCTTCCCGGAGAGGACCAGCGGAACTCGGAACACAAGTTTGACGCAGAACTAATACCTCTTTATTGGCGCCTGTTCTTAGCACGCCAGTCGTGGTCGCCAAGTCTTTGATTTGATGACGTCATAATGATGATGACGTGGGCGTCTGGCGCGCCTGCGCGTTGGCGTGGACAATAAATTATGACATTGGTCACCGGAGATGTACATTGGCAACGCTAACGACGATATATATTATTGCATCTAGTGGATTTGCATTCTCATTATTTATGTTGACTTTCTTGTGAAGATATATATATATATATATCTATTTATATGTTACTACGATCTCAGTTTGACTGTTGTGGAAGGCGATCTCATTGTGTAGATAGCGCGTTTCTCTAGTGTTATTCAGAGGTTCTCGGAATCATTCCTCGCGTCTAATGGCGTTTCAGCGTTCATGTGTGACGTCACTTCCTGCTTTGCTAACCCTCTGGCGTTTCTGGAAGAACTAATGTGTCGGGTACTACCAGCTCAGCGTGCAGCATGCTCTGTGGAAAAGGTATATTAGAGTTGTTCCATCACCAAAAAACACATACCCTCTGATATTAGTAAAAGAGTGTTAGGTTGTTGGAGGTCTACGTCCTTTCAACATCTACGTTTCATCTTGCTCTGTAGAAAACGGCCTATCGATGATTTTAGCAATGTTCAACCAGCCACCTGGTGGCAGTGGTAAGAACTAAAGGACTTAGTAAAATTTCTCTATAGGTCAGGTCTATTTTCTACTTAGATAAAGGATTCACCCGGTACTCGCAGTACACAGGTGAATACCAACCCTGTATAAAAACGGTCAAAAATGCGGGTTAATGAAATGAGAACCTAATTTCACAATCTAAGAAGCAACATTTATTCTTTGTAGATGTCTTCATATTTACCCGCTACCTTTAAGTTGAAAAATATAATAAAATAGCTAGTTTAATATGATTTAAAATTGAAATCGACGGTGTTCTATGGCCGCCATCTTGGATTTTTGCATTCTCTCCCATTCCACCAAATCTGTGGCAATATATGTAGCCATTTGATCATGAAACCACAGTTTCTACTTCATGTTCCATACTAAAGCTATTTTCGCCCGTATTTACAGTACATTGCCATTCACCCATGTACTACAAGTACCGGGTGAATCTTTTATCTATTTTCTACTGTGCAAACCATGCAGACAATTCTGTAACCCCGCCCCAACAACATGCACATTTATACTCCTGATAACTAAACCCCAATTAAACAAAAATCCAATGTAATTTTGAACCAGTCAATTACACTTATTTTGAAACCCATATCCCATTCATCATTTATAGGGAATACATAGTATTGCATTAGAATATCAGGATCTGGTGAAATTTCACCTGTAAGTAAAATAACCTCAAGTAGGGGGGAGGGGGGAGGGGGGGGGCTACATTGGAATACAACAAAGCTGATCGAGACAGACACGACATCCCTGGTATATGCACCATATTAAAGCAAGTACTACGAGGTAATCTTAGTTTTGGACGCTGTTAAATCGTGGATCGGCAACGATTCCAGGTTCACACTTGTCAGTTTGGAGTCTTGCCAGATCGCCATTTCTTGGATATTCATTATTATGAGGCCCATTCCCTGTTTTCAGCAAATGATGTGGCCACCAACTTGGTCCTGATTTAGAGAATAGGGTTTAATGTAAGACATTGTGTTTACGGTAGCCTTATTATTAATATGCATCGTGGACGCTCATTGGAACACGACCCAAGGAATGCGAAGGCTATGGCTATGAAAGAGAGAGGGAGAGAGATGTGGGAGAGAATCAGCGAATGAGAGAAGAGAGAGGGAGAGAGAGAACGAGGGAGAATGAGAGAATGAAAGATGATAGAAGGAGGGAGAGAGAATGACAGAAGAGAGAAGGAGAATGAGGGGATGAGAGAATGAAGAAATGAGAGAGGGAGGGAAAGACAGAATGAGAGAAGAGAGAGGGAGAGAGAGAATGAGAGAAGAGGGGGGGAGAGAACGAGGGAGAATGAGAGAATGAAAGATGAGAGAAGGAGGGAGAGAGAATGAGAGAAGAGAGAGGGAGAGGGAGAATGGGGGAATGAAAGAATTAAGAAATGAGAGAGGGGAGGAGAGAGAGAATGAGAGAAGAGAGAGGGAGAGAGAGAACGAGGGAGAATGAGAGAATGAAAGATGAGAAAAGGAGGGAGAGAGAATGAGAGAAGAGAAAGGGAGAGCGAGAATGGCGGGATGAGAGAATGAAGAAATGAGAGAGGGAGGGAGAGACAGAATGAGAGAAGAGAGAGGGAGAGAGGGAACGAGGGAGAATTGGAGAATTAAATATGAGAGAAGGAGGGAGAGAGAATGAGAGAAGAGAAAGGGAGAGAGAACGAGGGAGAATGAGAGAATGAAAGATGAGAGAATGAAAGATGAGAAAAGGAGGGAGAGAGAATGAGAGAAGAGAAATGGAGAGAGAACAAGAGATAATGAGAGAATTAAAGATGAGAGAAGGAGGGAGAGAGAGAAGAGAGGGAGAGGGGGGATAAGAGAATGAAGAAATGGGAGAGGGAGGGAGAGAGATTGAGAGACGAGAGAGGGAAGGAAAGAACGAGGGAGAATAAGAGAATGAGAGTGAGGGGAAGAGAGGGGGAAGAGAGGGGAGAGTGGGAAGGGAAGAGAAAAAAGAGAGCATGTGCCGCCGAAAGCAATTGTTTGCCTAAGTGGATCAAGACCCATTCCTGTTAAATTGATCCTTTCATAAATGATACTTCGTGTGATACACATGTTAATGTTTGTTTCCTGTCAGAATCTCATACCTTCATCCACTCGAGCTTAGGCTCGTAGAAAGGACCAATAGAAGCCATCAAAACGTCCACAATATATAACATATGCTACATTAAATAAAATACCACTTCCAGCCGAGTTTTCCACTGCAATGTTTCGCTACCATAGAAGGCCAGTGAACCTGACTAGGGTTAGGTGGGCACCGCCGCTGGTATCGCAGAAGTGACGCAATGTCTATAAATAGAATAGTCGGCGTTCCCTGTGCGTCACTTGTGGAACGCTACCAGTGTACTTACGTCATCGCTCTGTGATGTTTCTAACTTAGCAACATGTACTTTTTTCTTAATTAATTAAAGCTGCATAGTCCGATGAAAACATCAAATTTTCAAAAACCTAAACAATTATCTAGATTTGATTTTTTTGTGTGTAACATATCTAACTTAGATACTGGTGCATTTATTGTTGTGACATAAAAGTGAGTACTGGGGTAAAAGTGAGTACTGCTAAAATAAAGTAGATAATAAAGATCAACCGAATATATTTATCTAAAGAATGTGGCAAAAAACTGACATAAAAGCATTGGATTATGCAACTTTAATATCAGCTGCAGGTTGTACTTAAGAGTTATTTGTTAGTTTATGTGAATGATTACGTGACCTGTTTGTCCATGTATCCATAGACTTCCCTTGTGCTGTGTTCCCTTGTTCTGTGTTCGCTTGTGACCTTGTGACACGCCACACAGACAATGAATGAACCTGTGTTTTGCTTAGTGGCCGTTCCCACAGGTTGGACCCAGGGTCTGCATGGTCTTGTGCACAGCACATGTGACGTAGAACATAGAGAATGACAGGAACATAGAGAATGAACATATTCATTGTCTGTGTGGCATGTCACAAGGTCACAAGTGATTGCTTAAAAAGGGAACATGCCACAAGGGAACAGTCTATGGATACGCAGCCTTACTGGCTGTTGCCTATTCGCGTCTTCCAGAATGATGTGCCTCTGTTTTGCGTACAGCTGAACCGATGTTAACACGTGACGTTAATCTCAGAACTACAGTGAACTGCTGATGTGTTTGAACCATACACAAAACTACGGAAAGTTATTATAATATAATGCAGGCCTCTAACCAAGAAGACTTAAATCTGCCGCTCACCTTTCTCTGTCGGAACTTAGTCGACAGGGTGGACGGTCGATCTGCATAGATTTTACATTGTTGGTGCGTTATTTTTGTTAGTCACATTAATCTTGTTGTTTGATTAAAGTTGCATAGTCCGATGGTTTTGAATTCCTGCATTTATTTTCTGAGATAAATATATTAGATCGATCACTAGTATCTACTTTACATTAGTTCAAAGTTACTTTTATTTTAAATGGTAAACTTTTGAGATATTTTGAGGGCAAACATGGAAAATTAGTTTTGGCAAGCTTGCCAAAACTCTGACACCATAGACTTCTGCAGTAACAGGTTCTGTTACGCAGAAACAAATGCTTAATAAGTGCATCAGTATCTAAGTTAGATATATAGAATAAAATCTAAATAATTATTTTGGTTTTGAAAATTTGATGCTTCATCGGACTATGCAGCTTTAAGCAGGTGAAATTTCAATCGCAGAGAATTGGGTCTTCGTCATTCCAAAGCTCCTTGCCTTATCCTAGTAGTACCGAGTGCCAAGCTAGGTCGCGAGCGACAAGTATACACAATTTTAAGTCATTGATATGAATCGGCTGGATTTCAAACCTAATGGGTTCAAATCCCACGATCTGCCACTTTTACAATAGGCAGCACACACCAATAAGATCTTATGCGAATGTCGGCTGCTGGAAAAACTTTGCTGGAAAAAAAACAACCCCAGATTAGTAAAGGTGTGAGGGATTAAAAATAGCAAGTGTGATGTTGTTGATGATGTTGATACACTCCTTTATGCCTGGTACACACCTACCGTATACGATTCACGCACTAAAACTCGTGACTCGACCCGACCCGCTTAAAACTGAAAACGGGCCGATTCATTTTTCGAATCGCGAATCGCAATCGTAATCTGCCCGTTTTAGCCCAAAACTGAGTTTTTAGTCGCGAATCGCAATCGCTAGGTGTGTGAGGGGAGTGCACACCTAGCGATTTTTGTGCACGGAACGGGCAGTTTTAGATCGTATATGGTAGGTGGGTGTGCACAAACGGTAGGTGTGTACTAGGCATTAGATGCCTACGCCATTTAGGCAATTTGATGATGGCTGATTCTGTTATTAACAGGGATGAAAGATCTCCGCGAATTCGCGGATTTCCGCTTTTTTATATATATTTTATATTTTTGTTATTCACCGAATAACTTCACAAAATGCCAACATCTAGGACAGGAATTGGTTCGTTTGAATCGCATTCTTATATGACCTTAGATATTGCTAGAACAGAAAACCAAAAGAAAGATCAACAACGTGGGTGACAATAAAGTCACAAGGACAGTGGAGTGTCCTCCAAGGATACCCTGTACTGACTGATCAATGTAATGGTGCTAGGATAGTGCGACGTTGGTTGGTTGTTGGAGTTTTACATCCTGGCAACATCTAAGGTCGTATCCGGACTGGATAGTGCTGGGAGAGTAGTGGATGCCAGTGCTAATCCTATGGGGAACGGTTAGGGGGGGGGGGGGAGTACAATAACCATGCTTGGTTCTGTCGGGACCTGGTCGATTTTCACGATTTGTGCTGGTTTTATTTGTTTATTGTTGTTTTACGTCCTAGTAACATGATTTCTGGCGGAGACAACTTTCTTTCATCCCTGTTAATATAGGTGAGGCATTCGCTTGTATATTATTGATGCACATTCAGCTAGTTTAGAGTGTAGTCTAACAGATCGACTTATCACCGAGTAATATCACCTGAGTGATTGGTGAGGCAACTGTCACACAAATAAGGCCAACTAAAAGAAAATGGTGCTCGTCCTTTTTAAATATAAATCAGGGTCGGGCGGGCGGTTAAAAAAAAAATCTTTTTTTTAAAGTAGACGTAATAGGTAACCAGACGCGATAACCTAATGAGTTGAGCCCCCGACTCCCGTTCTAGTAAGTCATGGGATTCCAACTTCTAGGTTCGAACCCTGGCCGAGTCAAAACACTGACTTAAAAATTAATACAAAAATTGAATTGCTGCTGGCGATACGCATTTTTATTTTAGCAGTTAAAAAAAAAAGATATAAACAAATATTTGGGGGCGGCCGATTTTTCAGGCACGGGCGGGGACGATCACCAATTTAAATTTTTTATTTGGCCTAACGCTTAAGACGCAGCACGTCCAATGTACTTATTGTTATATGAAGGGAAATCCCACCATAAATTATATTTATTATATTATATTTTCCATGATAATGGAATACTATGTGATGTGTTACTGCATCACTCATGATGTCACGTATACCTGCCTTTCGCCTTGTACCTGTGCCTTAATGTATACATAGGCATCCATAATGTACACATAGGTGTATTTGATGTATACATAGGCATCCATAATGTATACATAGGTGTCTTTAATGTATACATAGGCATCCTTAATGTACACATAGGTGTATTTAATGTATACATATGCATCCTGAATGTACACATAGGTGTCTTTAATGTATACATAGGCGTCCTTAATGTACACATAGGTGTCTTTAATGTATACATAGGCGTCCTTAATGTACACATAGGTGTCTTTAATGTATACATAGGCATCCTTAATGTACACATAGGTGTCTTTGATGTATACATAGGCATCCTTAATATACACATAGGTGTCTTTGATGTATACATAGGCGTCCTTAATGTACACATAGGTGTCTTTAATGTATACATAGGCGTCCTTAATGTACACATAGGTGTCCTTATTAAGGATGACTGACGGAAAACTTGAAGAGTTCCTCTTGTTGAATATTTAGGGGGAAACTATTTTGAAGACATGTAATTTAATAAATATATATATTTATCTATTGAATGGTATTTTCAACCTTGTGGGGAACAAAGCACATACTTACACCCACGGATTGACTATCGAAATGGTTTGTGAAATAAAAAAGTATATATTATCTAAAAAAGATCCCGGTGTTGTGTTATATATTTGAAAATGTACAACTAATTGAATTATGCACAGTAGTGTATTTTTTTCAGTGACTCGTGTGATTAGCGAATCCCTACCATAAGCGAACAATTTTTCAATGTACAAAATGAATTTGTCTCATTTGAGCGGCTCTCTGATGAGAGGACATCTGGTATGTCAGACCAAATTTGATCCGGATGTTAAGGCTTCATAGTCCGATGAAAACAATCAAATTTCAAAACCAAAACAATGATCTAGATTTGATTCTACATATGTAACTTAGATACTGGTGCACTTATCAAACATTTGTCATCATGTAGAATAGAATACCGAGACAATTTAATAGAACCTGTTTCTGCAGAAGCCTTTGGTGTCAAGAGTTTTGGCGTGCTTGCCAAAGATTAATTTGATACATTTGCATTTCAAATATATCAAAATAAAAGTTACTTCAAATTAAAAGTAAGGTAGATTATACCAATCAACCTAATCTATTTATCTCAGAAAATGACACACTCAAATCCCCATGGACTCTGAATGTCAATGGAGGTAAAAGTAATTTATTTTGCCCAACAATGAATAGGGATAAGGAATAACCCTCAAAACCTTAGTCAAGAAATAATAGTAAAAAAAAGAACCAAATAGATTTTAGTTGGGTGGGTGGGTAGAAAAGTCTGCCGATGTTTGCCTTGTGGGTGGCCAGAGGAGAAGTGGCGCAACCCCTTGAAAGGCACAACTAGTGGGTTCACCTGAAGCCTTGCAAGGGGTGCTGTGGAGGGGCATGACAGTGACCCGCATAGACATGGGAGAGTCCAGAGGGAGAGGGGTGGTCATTGTAGGCGTGAGATGGGTTGGTTGTTGGAGTTTTACGTCCTGGAAACATCTAAGGTCATACCAGGACTGGTACCGACTTGTGACACTGCGCACTCATTGTGACTTTATAGAGCTGCCCCACTGGGAAATTTGGATGATGTCACCATGACCCGCTGTCTCAAGCAATCACATTATCTTGATATTATACTGATAAAAGCAGTCGTTGCCACACAACATTCGTTCTTCCTACTGCCCTCACAGGGCGGGTTGGTGGCGTAACTCATATGTAAGACATCTTCGACACAGCATGCGGCACATTAAGCTGCCATCCATACTTTAAGACCAGACGGGATGGCCGAATGAGTTAGAGCGTCCGTCTCCCGTGTTGGTAGATCGTGGAGTCGTGGGTTCGAACCCTGGTCGAGTCAAACCAATCACTTAAAAATTGATACTTGCACTTCCTAGCCTGGTGCTTGGCATTAATAGGATAGGACAAGGACTGGTCGGCTCAGTGTCAGGATAATGTGACTGAGTGGGATATCAGGTCATGGTGCTGGTGGCCTGATCTTTCAGTGGGGCAGCACTATAATGTCGCCATGAGCACGCACTGTCACAAGTCGGTACCCATCCTGATATGACCTTTGATGTTGCTAGGACATAAACAACAACAAACAAACAACATCCATACTTTAAACAAATATATTTGACTTATTACATTCGTTGATTAAGCAGCGGTAATTTCACTGGTGGACAATTGGGCTTTCTCATTCCACAGCTCCTTTCCATATCCTAGTAATGCTAGGTAGCAACAAGTATCCATTTTCAAGTCAGTGGTTTGACCCCCTACGGGCTCGAACCCCACGACCTGCCACACGGGAAGTGGGCGCTCATCTCATTCAGTCACAAAGTATACTGCACGTTGATCTGCTACCCATATTGGTTTCTTCCACTAACGCTAAAGGGCAGTTTTGTGGTGGAAATCCTTTATAACACCTTTTACACAAAGCATACTGCATGTTGATCTTCTAACCAGATTGGTTTCTTCCACTAATGCTAGAGGGCAGATTGGTGGTGGGAATCCTTTATAACACCTTTTACACAAAGCATACTGCACGTTGATCTGCTACCCATATTGGTTTCTTCCACTAACGCTAGAGGGCAGATGGGTGGTGGAAATCCTTTATAACACCTTTTACACAAAGCATACTGCACGTTGATCTGCTACCCATATTGGTTTCTTCCACTAACGCTAGAGGGCAGATGGGTGGTGGGAATCCTTTATAACACCTTTAACACAAAGCATACTGCGCCTTGATCTGCTACCCATATTGGTTTCTTCCACTAACGCTAGAGGGCAGATGGGTGGTGGAAATCCTTTATAACACCTTTTACACAAAGCATACTGCACGTTGAGCTGCTACCCAGATTGGTTTCTTCCACTAACGCTAGAGGGCAGTTTTGTGGTGGAAATCCTTTATAACACCTTTTACACAAAGCATACTGCACACTGAGCTGCTACCCATATTTGTTTCTTCCACTAACGCTAGAGGGCAGATTGGTGGTTGAAATCCTTTATGACACCTTTTACACAAAGCATACTGCGCATTGATCTGCTACCCAGATTGGTTTTTTCCACTGATGCCAGAAGTCAGATCAGTGGTGGAAATCCTATATAACACCTTTTACACAAACCACTACCCATTTTGGTTATTTTCCCACAAAAGTGAGGGGGGGGGGGGCCGATTGGTGGTGGAAATCGACTATTATTACAGCCTGGTTTTCCTTCACCACGTTCGGTGTGCGCCCAGTGCCAGACATCGCTGCCCGCCTACACCTGTTTAATGTCTCCGTGCCCCGGGCCCCGGTGTAAAGATTTCAAATTCCCCCCATATTCAAGTTCCCCCCCGGGAACTTGAAAACGTTTTCAAATTCCTCCCAGGGGAATTTGAAAACGTTTTCAAATTCCCTCCCTCGTTTTAACTTACCCCCCCCCCCCATTTTGGGGGAATTTTCTTTATTTTTGTTATTTTTTGTTATTTTTTGTTATTTTTCATGACAAATATTATAATATACAGAGAATAGCATAATGGAAATTATTACTAGTACAATAAAACATATTTAACCACAAATGACACAAAAAGTCTCCAAGATGGTTAAGAAAAAAATATTATAGGTCTGAAATTTAAAACGTTTTTTAAAGTTTTTTAAACAATTTTAAATTCCCGGAGGGGGGAATTTGAAAATAGGGGGAGGAATCTGAAAACTGTTTTTAAGTTCCCCCCCAGGAATCTGAAAACGTTTTTAATTTCCCCGGAGGGAAGTTAAAAACGTTTTCAGATTCCCGGGGGGGAACTTGGGAAGGGGGGAAGTTGAAATCGTTACACCGGGTCCTGCGGCTTGCGGCGTGCGGAGTGCGGCGTGGGGCGTGCGGCGTTGGGCGTGCGGCGTGGGGCGTGCGGCGTGGGGCGTGCGGCGTGGGGCGTGGGGCGTGCGGCGTGGGGCGTGGGGCGTGGGGCGTGCGGCGGGGGGCGTGGGGCGGGGGGCGTGGGGCGTGGGGCGTGCGGCGTGGGGCGGGGGGCGTGCGGCGCACGGCGTCCGGCGTGCGGCGTGCGGCGTGCGGCGTCCAGCGTCCTACTTCCGGCGTCCGGCCGGTGATTTACAGACATATTGGTGGGCCCTACCTGCTGACGCGTTCCCTGCAACCCGATAAAGAAATCTAGAAGTATTAGAACAAATCTAGAAACAAATCTAGAAAAGATCGAGCACACGAACTGAGTGACTGATTTAGGGTTTCACGCACTACAACATCTAAGGTAATATCAGGACCTGCATCGACATCTAATTATGCTAGGTACACACCTACCGTTTACGACGCGATTCGCGCATAGGATCTCGTTAGTCGTTAGGTGGGTGCGAACCCCTAGCACACCAGACGTCCGCGATTTGCGATTACAACTCAGTTTTAGGGCTTAAAACTGAAATCGCAAGCAATTCGAAAAACGAATCGGGACGATTGCAAATCGGGAGGTGCATGCGTCGATCGTATCTTAGACGGTATATGCGAGCTAGCCGCCGACCGGTCGCTTTTGTGTTCTAACGAACAACCAATCGCCAGGCCGGAAAACGCTCATGTGACGTTGTCCATACACAACTGATAAAAATGGCGGACTGGACGAGCGAGACGGAGATTGCGATGGTGGAAATGTGGGAAATGCAGCCCTGTCTCTTCGACGTGTCCTCCCCCAATTATTCCAATCGGATAAAGAAGGCTGCTGCGTTGGCGGAGATGACAGCAGAGATCGGACAGTCAGGTTGGCGTATTTTGCCGATAGTATTGACTTTTTAGTTTGTCAACAGTGTCATTTTTTAACTTTGGCGTGAATCGCGAAGCCAGGTTGGCGCATTCGCGAAAGTTATTCGCGAAAGTGACTGTGACTGTGTGGTTCATATACAAGATTTTAATTAATTCAACATATGTAACAAATGTGACAAACGGAAGCACTATGGAAGTAGGTTTCATTGCATTTTTAATTGGTTAAAACAATGTTTTTTTTACAGGGATGTCCATCCTGAAGAGGATGACAAACCTCAGGACATAGTCCACACGCCTTCGCAAACAAGCGGCGTCTGGGTCGGAGGCGCAGCGAGTGACATCAAGGCAGAAGTGGATCAAGGCCTCGCTTGCTTTCCTCGCGCCCCACGTCCAGAAGAGACAAGGTATCTCCAACCACGCACTTCCAGCGTCTAGCGTCAGTGCCCCAGCTGATGAGGTATGCAAATCTAACAATAATGGCGTAAAGTTAACATAACATTAGCTATATCATGTTTGACTGCCAGGGCACAGAGCCGGTCGCAGAATTCACATACTCAACCAAGTAGTCTCTCTGCATTTTTGCGCGTTGGGTAAAATTGGTTCTGGATGGGAGTGGAGCCTGGCTGAGGACTCTGTCGGTTCTCCAGCTTCCGGGAGTTACATAGTGTGTCGTGGGGTCCTCGTAGTCGATGGTGGCTGTGCTACCGATCGTGTCATGCAGGAAGTTGTGAAGCGCACAACCAGCCAGCACAATTTTCTCCACCTTCTCTGGGGCTAAAGTAATGTTAGTGAGAAACATGCGGAATCGGTTTGACATAATCCCGAACGCATTCTCCACCACATGACGGGCGCGCGAAAGCCGGTAGTTGTAGACGCGTTGATCTACGCGCAAATCGCGATGGCTGAATGGCTTCATTATGTATTCCTTGAGGGGGAACGGATCGTCTGCCACAATGAAATGCGCCAGGGGCCGATCATCTCTGGGAACAGGTTTGGGGGGTGGCCCATCCAGGGCGCCCAGGCAGTTTGGGAAGTTCCACCGGGTTTGGAACAAATCCGCGACCTTCCTCCACTCATCAGCGGTGGACAGAGCCTGCAGAAACAAATATACAACGACAATAAAATTGCGAGCTTTGTTGGTAATGAATGTATTGTTTCTCTCTTCACGCACGCAGGCCGTCGACGGGGAGATGGGCGACAACGTGGACGCGCAAAGTGTGTCGTCGTTCGACGACCCGGATGAGTCGGTGCAGTGCAGCACCCCAAGTGTAAAGTATGTCTCGACACTGTGAGTTATGTGATGGAACTGTTTTAATCATCATAAGGTTCCCAGCATGCCTCCGGCCAGTTCCCCATGGCAACGCTCTATGATACATGGGTACATAACAGATACACAACATCTCCCTCACATAATCCTTAATTTGAAATACCTAAGATCTAATACCCCTGTCACACTACGACGTAATGAGCCAACGTGAGCCTAACGTGGTGATATTTCGTCATTACGTTGATGTACGTTGGATTACGTTATGATGACGTCATAATGACGTTAGAGTGACGTCGAGCTACATCACATTACGTCGTGTTACGTCAAGTTACGTCGAGGTTTTGGACATGTTCAAAAGTTTCGACGTAGGTCGAACGTAAGGGTTTACGTTCGCCGTACGTTCTGTTCACGTTCAGCGAACGTCAATGACGTTAAATGGACGTTATTCCAACGCTCCTCACTACGTTCAACTACGTTCCACTACGTTGACCCCCATTAAACCAAGTGCAAATGCCCACGGGGCGTAATGGGAACGTCAGGACAACGTCAGGACAACGTCAGGAGAACGTCAGGAGAACGTCAGGAGAACGTCAGGAGAACGTGCATTCAACGTACGTTCAACGTCTCATGACTTAGCTAACGTCACGTAACGTTCTTCTGACGATGGAATAATGTTCATAACGTTCCGTCAGCGTCATTACGTTGACCTCTCTCGTCGAACGACGGTATCACTACGCTTTACCGACGTTACTCTCTCGTCCACTACGCTGCATCCACGTTCAACTTGTGCCCAAATTTGCATACTACGCCGAGAAGTTCAACGTTCTTCACGTTCTCCCTACGTTGACGTCGTTACGTCGTAGTGTGACAGCCCCATAACCTTATACTCTAACATTATAAATTACGTTCTCGCTTATACTACCTATCCCATGTCCCCCCATTATTGATATAAGTGAATGAGTAGGACAATATCAATGCACCTCTATATCCGAACATATAATACAAACATGAATGACTACGTTGATGTATTAGTCGACACACAGATGTCGTTAGTTGTACCAACATTATGATCGATGAACTCAAGGTAAACGCGCGTTTTTATGGCACGTGCAACAACATACCTTAAATAGAATACTAGTGCCTACATAGATAAGAATAAATAACACAAACAGGAATGATTACGTCGATATATGAACCGACACACAGGTGTCGTTAGTTGTACCAACATTAATATCTATGAACTTTAGGTAAATGCGCGCTTTTATGGCACGTGCAACAACATACCTTAATGACAAGAGGTATATCCATATAATGGTATGGGCCAACATAGACTCAAGAGTATCCTAACCTGGTTGGCCATCGAATTACCCGTCCATACCGAGATACATAGTGGTTATGGACGGTATTGTTCATATGAGACGTCTCAACACTCTGAGGATGTGTGCGTTTTTGTATTTTTATGTTGGGTGCATCATCACTTTGAGGACATTGATATATATATTTTCTGTTTCTACGTAATACATGTCCTTCCTTATTGATCAACTGATTATCTCTAGGACCAGGTGTGTGTGTGTCAATTACAACTCCCGGTTGCCTACTATCTGTATGGTTTTTATAGCGAATATCATTACCTATTAGAATTCGAGGCAAAACACTACTTGCACAGGCATCAAAGGACTGTTTTTGCGTACTCCTAATTTTCTTTATTTGATTTAATTTAGATTTCTGGACTTGTGGCATTAGAGTTACATCTTGGGTCGGTAAGCGAGTCCTCAATTTTCTTGACATTAATAATTGTGCGGGGGAGGCACCCACACTTGCCAAAGTTGTGTTCCTGAACATGAGCATACCTAAATGTATGTCACCCCCGTCAAGTATGGCCTTTTTCATCATTAATTTAATTGTTTGCACACACCGCTCAACTTGACCATTACTTTGTGCATGCATCGGATTAGTGAAGACGGGGCTAAACCCATATCGAGCAGCAAAGTCTTTGTATGCCATACTTGAGAATTGGGGGCCATTGTCAGAAATGACATAATGTGGGATTCCAAACCGGGCAAATGTTTGTTTAAGGGCATCAATAACTGCATTACTTGATGTATGATGTAACTCAATGACATCAGGATATTTGGTATAATAGTCGATCAATAAAAGATAATTCTTTCCATTAACATGAAATAAGTCAACCCCTATTTTATAAAAAAGGGATGTCAATAATGTCATGATGAATCAAAGGTTCTTTGTGTTGATTATTTCTAAAATCCTGACAAATGGGACACCGAGAAATGATATCTTCTAGCTGTGTATTAATGCCAGGCCAGAAGACAGTGTCCCGAGCTAATTGCTTACAACGTACTATACCAAAATATGTTTCATGCAACTTCATTAAGATATCAGATCGTAGGCAACTAGGAATGACAATCTGATCACCTTTTAAGATCAGACCATCGCTATAGGTGAGTTCTTGTCTATAAGTCCAGTATGGTTTTAAATCAAGCTGAACCTCACAGTTCCTCTGAGGCCACCCATTGCTCATTACTGCCACTCGGGCAGGGATGAATGAGGAAGCAGAGCTGGGAATGACATAACTTTATTTTCATGACAATCTCGTCCAACGGCGGTCTCGTTTACAGTATTTTTCGTTTGAGCATGCCCGCAGGCCAGGTCTGGCATGAACACGAAGTTATGCGAGTAGAATAAATGTAATGGTAAAGAACATATGTACAAATTGTTTTTATGAACGTAACATTTCATGAGGTGATGGAGGTAGATCACCATATATGCAGGCAATATATCTGAGTACATCACAATATAGCAAACCAATATATATATAGACAATATATGATGGTAATAATTGGAGTGAGTGAGACGACTAACAGGAGAGGTTATCCTATTGATAGTTTTAGGATAATGAGGGGAGGTGCTTTTTGTATCATTACCTGTTTTTTGTTTTTATTTGTCGCGTAGTGTTTTTATTTATATCGAGACAAGTGCCAATGCCAAAGTTGTGGTTGTTCGTCATTAGTTTATGGCAGCTATTAGGGTTTTGTTGACCTTGTTGGAATCTTTGGTGCTTATGTATGTTCGGTGAGCCTGGGAGGCCCAACCCCCGAACCTCTGCACCTCCAGTTCCATGCTGCCTGATGCGTATGCCACCGTGGCCGCCGCCTTCCTGATGGCATGCAGGGTGACGGGGGTTTCGACCCCTACCGCTGTCTGGGTGTCTTTCCACACATTGGCGATGTACGGTATCGTCATGGTCTCGCCGTCTGCTGGGTATACCAGCAGTGGTTGTGCTGGGTGTCTCGTTGGGTCCTTGTTCAGCATGCGTCTGTATGCTGTTACCGGGCACAGCACCGGGTTGGGCGCTGGGGCCAGGTTCAGTATCCTCGACTGTGTGTTGGCCTGTAGGTTCTTGGCCCACTTTTGGTCGATCCTGAGCTGTCCCCTTTGTATGGTGACGTCTGCCCTCGTCTTGTGCCGAGTTCTGTCGAATGCATTCGCTGCCCTGGGGGCCACCTCTGATTGTCTGGCCCCTGTGTAATAAATCATGAGTATGGGGAACGCCACGACCCTGTGCTTCTGGGTGTCTTGCAGGTACTCCACCAATGCCCTGATTGTGGCTATCGGGGCGTGTGTTGTGGGGCGTGGCTTGTGGGTTTTTGACCTCTTGAGGGCGTCCATGGCCAGCTTCACCCTGATATCGTCCATCTGTTCTAGTGGTGCCTTGTTGAGCCTGAAGTGCATGCGGATGTGGGATACCGTATTGGCCACGGATGATGGGCACTGTCGGGCCCCTACTTCTTCAATCCAGCATCGTATCTCGTCGGCCGTGGGGTTCAGCTCGGTTACCCCGTACGTGGTGCAGTGGTGCCTGTACGCTTTCACCGCCGTTCTGTGGTTTGCCCATGTGCCTGGGGCCCGGGCCTGGGTCTGTCTCGTTTCCGCTGCTGCCTGCAGCCATCTGTACTCCGGATCTGTAATGTGTGAGGCATTCGTGTTGTTTGTACGTGAGCAAGCATGGTTGTACGGGGATTAAACAGTGTTGAGTACATAATCGAATTGCAGTGTTTTTATGTTGTTCACTTAGGTGGGCCCTGCTTAGTGCGTCGGCTAGCACGTTATCTACCCCTGGTATGTGTTGGAATGTAACCTTGACCTGTAGTACTGCCTGTAGAATCCATGCTGAGCGGGCTGCTTCGAGTAGGCGTGCGTCATGTGTGCGTCCCGTGGTGAGGACATGGACCGCCGCCTGGTTGTCACACATGACTCTAATGTGGCCGCCTCGATCTCCTTCATGCACGAATGTGTGGAGGGCGACCAACATAAACCTCGAGGTGGTTTATGTTGGTGTTTGGGTCATCTGAGACTGTGCCTTGTAGTTTGAGGGAGTATGCACTGGTGGAGTCGGCTCCTCCTGTGCCCCCCATGCATGCATCGACCTCGATGGTCCTGTGTGGTGCAGTTGGCGGTATGACTGATATGCCGTTCCAGCCACGCGCGAATTGCGGGAACCAGGAGAGGTCGGCGCGCATCTGGTCGGTGACGGTGGCTGTGCCCTCGCCCATGGCGCGTAGTGTGTCGAGGAGGCGGCCAACAAATATACGTGCCGGTTGTACGCATTTCGCGAGGTGAAAAAGCTTGCCCAGTATGGACTGTAGCTGCCTCCTTGTGATTGTAGTCCTCTTTATGGTGGAGTTTACTTGTCTAATGGTGGCATGTATTTTTTCCATTGGTATGGATAGCGTCATGTCGGGTGCGCTTATGTTTATGCCGAGCCATCGTACCATGTGTGCTGGTGGCTGGGTCTTCTCGGTTGCCTTGGGTAGGCCGAGTTGGCGAAATAGGTCTCTGGTTATTGCGAAGTGCGTGTTACACGTGTGTATGTCTGGGGCGATGACGATTAAGTCGTCGAGATACATCATTGCATTGACGCCTTGCTCTTTGAGCATGTATACGATGGCCTCGGCGACACGTTGTATATGGCAGCTGGAGCCCCTTGCTCCAAATGGGACTGATATGTCGAGGTAGAATTGATCTGCCCAGCGGGCACCGAGTAGTGGCCAGTCGAGTGGGCAGGTTACAAAGTTTTTATATGCGCGACTGATGTCCATAGTGAACATATAACTGTGCTCGCCCATGGCCCTGAGTTCGCGTGTGAAATGGTCGACTGTGGGGAGGCTGTGTTCGCGTACGTCGCCTAGTGCGGTATTTTTAATGATGGTGTTAGGACATGTCGGTGATTATCCTGCGTTTGGTAGGATCTGCCTTCTGCCTGGTCATTATGGGTGAGACGTGGTACCAGGGGGTGAATGGTGGGTCGCTATATGGTCCGTATATAGCTCCTAGGCTCTTTTCGTTTGCTATGTATGCCTCGACCGCGTCGGGATGTTGTTTCGCGCTCGGGTGGTTGGGGCAGCCTTTGCTGTCCGACGTTGGGCCGAGGTATCCTAGCGGGAAGCCGTAGGTGATGAAGTCGAGTAGCTGTGTGTGGTCTTGTGTTTTCTTGAGGCGGCGTTGCCACTCAGGCAGGTTGACTGCGGAAGGGACTGGTGTGCGCGCCTCCATGGAGTTGGGCAGGCCGGTGGCCCTGACTGTGTGATATATCCTTGCTATATCGGGGTGTAGGTCCGGTGCCGCAGTTGGCCAGTTGCTTTTTCGGTGTTGGCTGAAGGCCCTGGGGCGCGGATCAATGATGCTGTGGGGGAGGGTTGTTGTATCCGCGGTGCAGTGTTCGCGCATCACATCAAAGTCTATGTTGTGTAGTGCGCCGTCTCGGTTGCTGCTAGCTGTGCGTGCATTGTTATTGGTGGCATGCTGGTCGGTGCGGTCGGCATATTCGCGTGTAGCTACGGCTATATCAGCGGCGGCGTGTTTGTCGTGGCTGTGGCAGTGAGGTTGGCAGGTGTGTGCGTGGGGGTCCTGGGCTAATCCTTTGTTGTGGGGATTACTGCCTGCCGCCGTGCCGGGGTCTGTGATGTCGCCGGCGTGGGTCCCTCGTGTGTGGTTAGTGCCGTTGCGAGTGGTGGCTGCATGCGGGCGGTGTCGCCGTGTGTGTTTATGTTGCGGCGGCCGCAGTCCCCTGTGGCTGGGGTGAGGGCTTCGCCGTGTCGTGGTGTGGTTGTGTAACCGTTGGCGGTATTTCTGGCATTTAGGCTGGTGGCCATCTTGGATTGGGGTTGCTCCCGACCATCGGCGTTGACACATGTATGGGGAATGTGAACTTTGATGAGATTTGGTTTGAGCTTTTTAGGTATAGTTTGGATTGCTTGTTGGGGGTGGTGTTCACGGTCACGGTGGCGTACTACGACTCCTTCCGATCCGCCCCCCGCGTTTAGTTTTTTGCCACGTTGCTCCTGGCCTTCTTTCTGCACTGCTGTTCCGTGTGCTCATAATATGTTTGTGTTGTGCGAAAGCAATATGCGCAGGCGTGGACCACGTCCTGGGGGCCGTCCTGATGGTGCTGGGGCTTGTTGCACCTCCTGCCCGAGTTGTAGGTTTGGCACGGCCTCTCATGCGGCTCGGCCTCGAGCCTTTCTCGGCCGCCCTTATTTTCGTGGTAGGTGGTGTTTGTGCGGTCGTCCCTGCCACCTGTGTCATTGTGGTACGTGTTGTTGAAAGCAAATCACGCCCTTTCATTGTGAAGGCCTTGCTCATTGCTCCACGAGAGCTTTCCCTTCTTGATTTTGTCAAAAACCTTCTGACTCCATGCCCTTATCGCATGCCATGGGCTATATATTGTATCCTCTGCGATTATCCTGAGGTGGTGGAACATGCCTTCGAAGTCCTTCGGGTTGTACACCTCCTTGTCATCCAGCATATTGAGGTACGCCGCTATGTACTCCCTCTCGGTCATGGTGTGTCGCGCCGCTATTTTTTGGGCGAGGGACACACAGTTATGACGGTCAAGGAACATGAAGGGCTTAGCGATCGGGTACTTTATGAACATGTCATGCATTATGGCTTTCCTACCTTCCGTGCGCCTGTAAAGCGCCCTACACCTGTCCATCTCATCATCCAGTGTGTCGGCCTGGTCGTCATGGCGGTGCTGCATGGGGACGTGCCTGCGGGGCGCCGTGGCCGCTTCCTGCCGGGCCTCCCTGCCCCGACGGTGGTGGTTTTCCTGGTGTGGGGCGGGTTCCGCCTCATCCCCCGAGGTTGATGGTGCCCTCCGTGCGTGCCGCCGTCGTGGCGGTAGTGGTGGCGGTGTTGTTGACTGCGGTCGTCGTGGGGCCGGCGCCTGGGCCGGTGGATGAGCCACCGGGTGAGCTGGGTGCCGCGGGCCTGCGGGCGCTGGGACGGGTGCCAGCGCGGGAAGGTGGGGCGGTGCCGTCTGTATGACTAGCTGCTTGAGGGTGGCCTGGACTGTGGCCATCTGGTCCTCCATGGCTGCCATCTTGTTCTGCAGGTCGTCGTTGTTCGGCCTGCTCGTTGGCTGTGCCGCCGGTGGATAGGACATGTCGGTCTCCGATCCACTGTCGATTGCAGTCGGGTCCCTGCGCGAGTCCTCGGCCGATGAGGCCGGGTGCCTGGGAGTGCTGCTCCTGACGCCGGCGGTGTCCGCTCCCGGTATCGGGAGGGTCGCGGAGGCATCTGCCGGGTGGGCGCTGGTGTTGCGCCCCGCGGCTCTCTTCTTTGACGAGTTCGCGTGCCTGGGCATCCCTGCTTTGCGTGGAGGAGGCTTTAGCGTGGAGGTGTGTAGGTGCCGAGCGTCAGTGGAGGAGTGAGGAGGTGTGCGTGACACGGAGTCGGGGGAAGAGTGAGGGAGGGGGCCTGTGATTGGGTGGAGAGGATTAGCCCATCAGTGGCAGTGGTGGGGTGGTGATTGACAGGTGGGCGTGGCTGCTTCACTGAGCTCCCCCTGCCCCCAGCAATGACAGCAAATGACCACCTCCATGGTCATTTAACTCAATGACCAGTAGTAAGTTTTGACAGATAATATCGGTATTTGTCGCACATCGAATGCGATGCAATACATCATCCTCGACATTCACAACAGCTACAGATAATTCTTGATCGAAGAGATCTTCTGGTTCAAGACTGGTGGTATGTGCCCTCGATAGGGTATCTGCAAAAAACAGGGTGGGGCCCTTTGCATATATCACCTGTAAATTATAGTTTTGCAAGCGCATACGCATGCGTTGCATACGTGCCGACAACTCATGTAAAGGTTTCAACATAATCGACACCAATGGCTTGTGGTCAGTTTGTACAATAATTTCATTACCAAATATATAATTGTGAAATTTCTTACAGCCGAAACAGATAGCTAGAAGTTCTTTTTCGATCACTGCGTAACTGATCTGGGTCGAATCTAAAGCCTTAGATGCCATGGCCACAGGTTGTTCATTCTGTAATAATGTCACACCTAATCCATTCTTAGATGCGTCAACCTGTAAGACTATCTGTTCTAAACTGTTGAAAAACCTTAGAATTGGTGCACTCGTTAACAATACTTTTAATTTCCTGAAAGCTGTATTTTGAGGCTCATCCCAATGCCATGCCACTTCTTTCTGTAATACGGTCCTTAAAGGTTTGGTAATTTCTGCCATGTCGGGAATAAATTTTCCCACATAACCCATCATTCCTAAAAACCGCTGGATGCCAGACTTATCTACTGGATCGGGCATGTCAAGGATAGCCTGCACCCGCTCCTTATTTGGTTGAAGACCCCCCCCAGAAATTAAATGACCCACATAATAGACACTTGTCTGACAAATTTTTGATTTCTTCGGGTTTAATTTGAGGTTCATCTCCCTAGCACGAGACAGGACAGCCTGTAAACGAACATTATGTTCGTCGATCGAAACCCCATGGATAAGTATATCATCAGAAATGACGTGAACGCCTGGTAGGTCTTGAAACATCTCGTTCATCTCCTGTATAAAAATATCCCCAGCCGTCTTGATACCAAAGGGCAACCTGGTATACCTGAAACGGCCCCAGGGAGTGTTGAAAGTACAGAGTTTTGAACTGGCAGCATCCAACTGGATCTGCCAGTACCCGCTATTGGCATCTAGGACTGAAAAGAATTTCGTTCCAAGTACTTGAGCCACCACTTCCTCCACAGTACGTATTGGATAAGGTCCACGTAGGATAGCTCTATTAAGCTTAGTCGGGTCTAAACATACTCTTATTTTTCCTGGCTTCCTGACTACTGTAATAGAGCTGACCCACGGAGTAGGCTCTGTCTCTTTTACAATGACTCCCAAATCTAGCATTCTAGTTAACTCTGTTCATACTTCCTCAGTAACCGCCAAAGGTATCCTACGTGGAGGGTCAATTATTGGGGTAACATTATGATCAATGTGGATAACAGCATTTACTTTAATTAACCCCAATCCAGAAAATATGTCAGAATACTTATTTACCACGGCAGCAGTTGCCCCTTTAGATACTGCAGTATCACATCCGATTTCGGCAATTCTGGTCAACAGTCCTAGACTAACACACGCCCCTTTCCCCAGCATAGCGCTGCCCGCATCGGTGACTTGGAATAGCAGAGAACGTCCCTTGATGTTCAGACGTAACTCCCCGACAGGCTTGATGCGCTGGCCGTTATATGTCACAAGTCGACACCTCGACGACTTCAATTGTACATCGACATCCATCATTTTGTCGAATGTCTCCAAAGGCAGGATATTCGCCTCCGATCCAGTATCCATCTTGAAAGACACATCACATGATCCTATCCGTAATGTCGTGTACCAGAGATCATCACACCCGGTATCATCACAACACAAAGCGCCCACAAACATGTCGTAGTCAGGGCAACCATTACTAAGCGCATCCTCGGTCACTGGGTCAACCGTAACTTCATTTATTGCAGTATGTTTTGATTGCTGATGATCACGACAAACCTTGATGAAGTGGCCAATTTTTCCACATCCCGCACATTCCTTCCCTCGTGCAGGAATGTGCTGTGAGGGTGACTGTAACCACAATTCCCGCATGAAAACTTGATGGAATCAGAGCGTCGATTTGGCGTTGTCAACGACTTTTTCCAATGCGGCCTATGCATCACAGGACCCATTCGACGCTCATAATTACTTGTAATACTGTCAACACATTCTTCACGCTTAATTCCTCCGTTCGTCAGTTGAACACCCTTGTTTTCACTTAGTCTGCATAGTTGTATGCATCCTTCTAATGTTAAGTCCGGAGTCTGGAGTAAACGATCACGCAGCAAGTTGTCTTTAACTCCACACACAATACGATCGCAAAGCAACGAATCCTCGATGACGTCATAACGGCATCGAGTGATCCTAGATTTCAACTCTCGAATGTATACATCCATAGTTTCCCCTGTCTGATTGTACGAATTAAATTTATATCTGATCACTGTAATATTGCACTTGCCTTCACAATAATGTCTGAATGCGTCGATTAGAGGGGCAATTTTATCCTTGTTAGCGTCCTCTATCTTCAAAGTTTGATGGATCTTTTGCGCCTCACTGCCAGCTACGTGCAAGAAAACGCAGCATTGCACCTTCTCCGATTTAGAAGCGGCACCCGATACAGTCGCATAAATCTCATATGACGTGATCCAGGATCTCCAGTTGATATCCATATTATCCTCCACATTCAGTGGGCCTGGTGGTCGTAATCCTGTCAAAGCCATGTTTAGGATTCCCTCTTAAACATCTGACACCATGTAAAGTATGTCTCGACACTGTGAGTTATGCGATGGAACTGTTTTAATCATCATAAGGTTCCCAGCATGCCTCCGGCCAGTTCCCCATGGCAACGCTCTATGATACATGACAGGTACATAACAGATACACA
>CM059186.1:13783443-13815820 GCA_030323885.1 Branchipolynoe longqiensis
ACATACAAAGTAATACACATGCATACACACATACAAACACATGCAAAAAGGCACACATACATGCGCACATACACAGTAATACACATGCATACACACATACAAACACATGCATAAAGGCACAAATATATGCACATACACAGTAATACACATGCATACACACATACAAACACATGCATAAAGGCACACATACATGCGCACATACACAGTAATACACATGCATACACACATACAAACACATGCATAAAGGCACACATATATGCACATACACAGTAATACACATGCATACACACATACAAACACATGCATAAAGGCACACATATATGTCACATACACAGTAATACACATGCATACACACATACAAAACACTGCAAAAAGGAACACTTACATGGCACATACACAGTAATACACATGCATTACAACATACAAACACTGCATAAAGGCACACATATATTTCACATACCAGTATACACATCATACACACATACACACATGCATAAAAGGCACACATATATGTGCACATACACAGTAATACACATGCATACACACATACAAACACATCATAAAGCACAAAAACATCGCACATACACAGTAATACACATGCATACACACATACACAAATGCATAAAGCACACATAAAAGCGCACATACACATTAATACACATGCATACACACATACACACATGCATAAAGGCACACATATATATGCACATACACAGTAATACACATGCATACACACATACAAACACATGCATAAAGGCACACATAAATGTGCATATACACAGTAATACACATGCATACACACATACAAACACATGCATAAAGGCACACATATATGTGCACATACACAGTAATACACATGCATACACACATACAAACACATGCATAAAGGCACACATATATGAGCACATACACAGTAATACACATGCATACACACATACAAACACATGCAAAAAGGCACACATACATGCGCATATACACAGTAATACACATGCATATACACATACAAACACATGCATAAAGGCACACATACATGCGCACATACACAGTAATACACATGCATACACACATACAAACACATGCATAAAGGCACACATACATGCGCATATACACAGTAATACACATGCATACACACATACAAACACATGCATAAAGGCGCACATATATGCACACAGACACAGTAATACACATGCATATACACACGGGTCGGTGTTGGATTGGCTTGGATGTGACTGCTTCATTTAGACACCAAGACACAGCCCCCCCTCCACACACACCTACACCCACATAAACCCACACACCTACATCCCCACACACCTGCACTTACAGTTACATACAAGCCTAGTCTTATCCACTCCCCCCCCCCCCCCACCCCCCCCCCCATCCACACACACACACCCCTTCCCCTACACTCGTCGCAAACCGCAAGCCTAGTCTTACCTACCCCCCCCCCCCCTCCCCCCCACACACACACGACCAGCAGCCATAACAATAAACAGCCGACACAGGTGTGCCCATGTGGGGATCCAAAACGCGGATTGAGAAGCACGTGGTGACCCAGGGACTGCCCTCTGGCGGCAAGCGGCACTTCTCCACTCCCAGGGCCGCCCGGGAAGCCGCCACCGCCCATCCAGGCCTGTGTGCAGATATATATGTGTATGTATATATATATATATATATATATATATATATATATCTACATATAGATAAATATATATCCAGTACTGCATGTATACACACATATACACATCTATGCACATATAGACATATATGCACCCAGGGCTGTATATGCATATATAAACATGTACATATATATATACATATATATATATATATATATATATCCATATATACAGATGGAAGCTTCCGGCCTTATTATACTCGTATAATGGCTTATAGTTATACAGCATATATATATATATATATATATATATATATCCTCTAGGTTTGTATATACAGTAAAACCTCTATAAATCGACCGACCTTGTGACCGACTCTAAGTGGTCCATTTAGAGAGGTGGTTGGCTTAAGGAGTTGGAATATGGTTACAATGGTATTGTTGGGACCCAAATAAAGCAATCGCTATAGGGGGATGGTCGATCTGTGGAGGTGCTCGGTTAGAGAGGTTTTACTGTAGGCATATATGTAGATATACATCTATATCTAGGGTTGTATATATGGACATATATACATCCAGGACTGTATATATATATATATATATATATATATATATATATATTATGCGTTTCCCCCTGCTCGTGCCTCGTTCCCGACCTGTCAGTCCCTGACACGCCCAGCCGGGACACACCAGGGACCCGGGGAAAGGGGATGTATGTGTATATATTATATAATATATATATACTATATATATATATATATATAACACACACAGTACACAGTAACACACTCACCTCAGAGTCAAACACACCAGAGGCCCGGGGAAAGGGGATGTATATATATATATATATATATATATATATATATATACACGCACACAGTAATAGACTCACCTCAGAGTCAAACACACCAGAGGCCCGGGGAAAGGTGAGTATATATATACAGTAAAACCTCTCTAACCGATCACCTCCACAGATCGACCATTCCCCTATATCGATGGCTATATTTGGGTCCCAAATGATGGCCCATATAAATTACAATACCATTGTAATGATTAGAAAAACTCCCTAAACTGACCACCTTCCGAAATAGACCATTTAAAGTCAGTCCCATGGTCGGTCGATTTAGAGACGTTTTACTGTATATATGTGTGCGTGTATATACAGTAAAACCTCTCTATACCGACCCATCCACAGATCGACCAGTCCCCTATACCGATCGCTTTGCTTTGGTCCCAACAATACCATTGTAGGGATATTCTAACTCTCTAAACGGACCACCTCCCTAAATGGACCACTTAACGTCGGTCCCGTGGTCGGTCGATTTAGAGAGGGTTTAATGTATATATATATATTATATGACACACTGCGATTGGCTAATTGAAACAGGCCCGTTTAAACGAGTTAATGCCGCGCTGCTGACAGAGTGACACCGTTCTGGCAGTTGGTGTTGTCACGTTGCCAACTGCCGATACTAAGCCAAACATTAATCAATACGTCCCATCTCACGTGAATGCACGCCTCAGCGCGTGCACACGATATGCCCTCTTCAACTGTGATGTGAGAAGTGGTGTGTGCATGTGTTTGTCGACTGTGGGGTAATAATACACGTGAAGCGCGTGATTTAAATGGACGTGATGGAAGTGATAATCTGAAGGGGCTGTCATATTAGGACGCATTGCGCCAACGTATGCCGACATTTGTGATTTTGTCCACTACATTGGGATACGTCGTTATGCGTTACGCGTGCGTTAGGCGGTCGTTGGTATTGGGGCTGTCACACTACGACGCTTCTCGCCGGCGACCCGTCAACGTGTGGTGTTTTTGGGCGATATTTGGTGAAATATGGAGAAGCGCTGGTGGCGCGTTATGGGCGCGTCGGTACACGTCGGTACACTATCTTGGACGTTGATGGTCGGCGGAGAACGTCGGCACGCGTTATTGGTCGCTGAGCGTTTTGAACATGTCAAAAACCACCAGCGACCGGCAACGCATGGGAGTAAAGGCCCTGTCACACTACGACGCTTCCGCCGGCGCGCCGGCAACGCACAAAATATTTGCAACCCGTCGAGAAACGTCAAACTTTTCAGCGCTTTGGGAGAAAGTTTGACGCGGCGCAGCGTGTTAGTGGCGGGTTGGAGGCGCATTATTGGTGCGTTATTGGCGCGTTAGTAGCGTGTTATTAGGATGTATGTAGCGTGTCGGTAGCGTGTTATTGGCGTGTTGTCGGCGCGCTGTCGGCGCGTTGTCGGCGCGTTTACGGCGTGGAGGCAGCGCATTGGTATCGTGTTAGTATTGCGTGAACCCGTACATACCCGCCAGCAACACGTTAGGACGCGCCCGCAGCGCGTCCACAGCGCGCGGCCAACGCATCCAGGCGCGCCGGCAACACGTCCAACGCGCCGAGAAACGCTGGAGCAACGCCAATGGCATGCCCACAACATGTCGATGGGACTTTCCCGACGCGCCGACGGAACGCTCCCATTTTGGGGGGAAAAAAGCCAACGTTAACCAACGTTGATCAACGTCCTGCCAGCGTACGGCCGGCGCGCCGCCAACGCGTGTCGACGTGTTGCTAACGCGTCCGTAACGCGCCCTCCAACCCGTTGGCGCGCGTCGCCGCGCGTCCAAAGTTTTGTGCATGCACAAAACCTCGACGCGCCCCGACGCGCCCCGACGCGCGCCGACGTGTCCATTCACACGTTGCTATGTACCGACGCGCCGGTAACGCGCCGGTAACGTACCGGACGTGTACCGACGTGTTGAACAAAAACCCAACCCGTCGGCACGAGTCGAAGCACGTTGGTGAGAAACGTTGTAGTGTGACAGGGCCTTAAATGGGTAGAACACTAGCAGGACATTAGGCACGCGTCGCGCTGCGTTGGACGCGCCGGAATAACTTTATGGGAACGCTAGGAAGACGGCGCCCGCGCGGGAGGGTCGTTGCTCACGCGTTGCGCAAACTGGGCCGTTTTTGTTTTACGCCCTAGCAACATTTAAGGTTAAATGAAGACGTCGCGCCAAACTTTTTTTTTTTTTCCCCCAGCGCGTCGACACACGTTGGCCGCGCGCGCATAACGCGCCGTCCTGACGCCGATCTTTTCCCCCAAACCGCCGAAAAGTTTGACGTTTCTCGACGCGCAAGATAGTACTTTCAACGCTGACAGGTCGCCGAGAGAAGCGTTGTAGTGTGACAGGCCCATATACGTCAATGTATGTCAACGTTTGTCAAGATAAGGCGTTGCACGTCAGGGGGTCTGAAAAGTTTTGTGCATGCACAAAACTTTCTACGTATGACAACGTTTGACAACGTGTGGATTTTACGTCCGCTGTATGTTATGTATGCGTTAGGCATATGTCGATGTACGTTAAACAAACGTTCTTCACTATGTTGCACTACGTTGACCTATGTTAAAGGCAGTGATAACGTACAGTCCATGTACTGACAACATATGGATGACGTACTCCTAACGTATATCCAATGTATGTTTAGCATTTCTCCAGTGTGTCTTGACGTATGTAATATATGAGGCGTAGTTCTGGCAATTGAATAACTTATATAATGTTCACCAGCATTCTGTGAATGTACCGTGAGCGTAATTCGAGCATTTTTCGCCGGGAGGTACGCTAGCCATACATTGGTCATACGTTGGCCATATTCTATATATATGGTATGTATACGTCCAACTTTGGCCTCCACACCGAAAAGTTTGATGCTTCTCAATGTAAATAGATGATTTTACCCGTTGGCCACGCGGTTGCGAGATGCGACGTAATGTGACAGGGCCTTAAATACAGTAAAACCTCTCTAAGTATAATCGATCACCTCCACAGATCGACCACTCCCCTATATCGATCGCTTTATTCGGATCCCAACAATACGATTATAACCATATTTTAACTCCCTAAAACCAGACGGGATGGCCGAATGAGTTAGAGCGTCCGTCGCCCACGTTGGTAGATCATGCGGTCGTGGGTTCGAACCCATGTCGAGTCAAACCAATGACTTAAACATTGATACTTGCTGCTTCCTAGCCAGGCACTCGGCATTATTAGGATAGTGCAAGGACTGGTTGGCTCAGTGTCAGGATAATATGTCTGAGTGGGATATCAGGTAATGGTCCTGGTGGCCTGGTCTCCCAATGGGGCAGCACTATAAAGTCGCCATGAGCGCGCACTGTCACAAGTCGGTACCATAGATTTTGCTAGGACGTAAAATAACAAGAAACAACATTGGACCGACGCTACGCTTACGTCCACTACGTTGCGCTGACGTCCAACTTTTGACGCATCTCGACGTAAAAAAGTGATTTTCCGCATTGGTGGCGTGCTTGCGAGATGCGTCGTAATGTGACGGCCTTTAGGACCCCGCTAGGCTCAAGCTAGGCCCGGGTTAGGCTCGCATTAGGCCCGTATTAGGACCGCGTTAGGCTCATGTTAGGCCTGTGGTAGGCCTGCATTAGATCTACGGTAGGCCTGTGTTAGGCTTATGTTAGGCCCACCTTAGGCCTGTGTTATGCCTATGTTAGGCTCACATTAGGCCTGAATTAGGCCTGCATTAGGCTCACATTAGGCCCATGCTAGGCTCACATTAGGCCTGTGTTAGGCTCATGTTATGCCCGCATTATGCCTGCATTAGGCCTGTGTTAGGCCCACATTAGGCATGTGTTAGGCCTGCATTAGGCCTGCATAAGGTCTGCATTATACCTGCATTAGGCCTGTGTTAGGCCCGCATTAGGCCTGCATTAGGCATGTGTTAGGCTTGCGTTTGGCCTGTGTTAGGCCTGTGTTAGGCCTGCGTTAGACCTGTGTTGGGCCTGCATTAGGCCTGCGTTAGCCCTGTGTTAGGCCCATGTTAGGCCCACATTAGGCCTGTGCTAGGCCCGCATTAGACCAGTGTTAGGGCTGCATTAGGCATGCATTGGCCCTGTGTTAGGCCTCTGTTAGGCCCGTGTTAGGATTGCATTAGGCCTGTCTTAGGCCTGCGTTAGGCCTGCATTAGGCTTCCATTAGGCCTGCATTAGGCCTGTGTTAGGCCCGCGTTAGGCCTGTGTTAGGCCCGCGTTAGGACTGCATTCGGCCTGCATTAGGCCTGCATTAGGGCTGCGTTAAGCCTGTGTTAGGCCTGCATTAGGCCCACGTTAGGCATGCATTAGGTGTGTGTTAGGCCTGCATTAGGCCTGCATTAGGCCTGCATTAGGCCTGTATTATGCCCACATTAGGCCTGCATTAGGCCTGCAATCGGCCTGCATTATGCCTGCATTCGGCCTGTGAAATGAGTATTTATGAGAGCCTAATTTCACAATCTAAGAAGCAACATTTATTATTTGTATAATTCTTCATATTTCCCCAATACCTTTGAGTTGAAAAATACAATAAAACATCTGGTTCAATAAGATTTAAAAGTGAAATCGACGGCATTCTACGGCCGCCATCTTGTCTTTTTGCATTCTCTCCCATTTCACCAACTCTGAGCCGATATAAGTAACCATTTGAACTGGAGCCAGGCATTGTACTTCCAGTTCCATACTAAAGCTATTTTCGCTGGTATTCACAGTACGTTTTCCTTCAACCGTGTACTACAAGTACCGGGTGAATCTTTTATCTAGCATTAGGCCTGCGTTAGGCCTGCGTCAGGCCCACGTTAGGCCTGCGTTAGGCTCGGGTTAGGCTCCGTTTACATGTGACGCATGTTGGGATTTTCTTTTTATTAACGAGCGGTCCGTGCAGGGTGGCGTTGTACAGACGGCATGGACGACGGGCCTAACGTGAGGTGTGTGTGTGGGGGGGGGGGGGGGGGAGAGTGTGTGTGTGGGGGGGGGGGGGAGTGTGTGTGTCTGGGGGGGGGGGGGGTGCTTCCCCTCCCAAGTCCCGTGGAAAGCCCCAAGCGCCTGCACTGGATGGGTTATTACCTAATTACCAACGTGCCCATGCACAACTGCTGGCCACATACATGTTCTCTATGGCACACAATGAGCATGTGTCTGTGTGTGTCTGTGTGTGTATGTGTGTGTCTGTGTGTGAATGTGTGTGTCTGTGTGTGTCTGTGTGTATGTGTGTGTAAATGTGTGTATGTATTTGTCTGTGTGTATGTGTGTATGTGCATGCCTGTGTGTGTTTGTGTGTCTGTGCATGCATGTGTGTGTCTGTGTGTGTCTGTGTCTGTCTGTGTGTGTATGTGTGCATCTGTGTGTGTCTGTGTATGTCTGTGTGTGAATGTGTGTATGTGTGTGCCTGTGCATGTATGTGCGAGTATGTGAATGTATGTGTGTGTTTGTGTGTGTCTGTGTGTGTCTGTGTGTGTCTGTGCATGCCTGTGTGTGCATGTGCGTGTCTGTGCATGCATGTGCGTGTCTGTGTGTGTTTGTGTGTATGTGTGTGTCTGTGTGTGTCTGTGTGTGTATGTGTGCGCCTGTGTCTGTATGTGCGTGTCTGAGCATGTATGTGTGTGTCTGTGTGTGTATGTGTGTGTCTATGTGTGTCTGTGTCTGTGCATGCCTGTGTGTGCATGTGCGTGTCTGTGCATGCATGTGCGTGTCTGTGTGTGTTTGTGTGTGTATGTGTCTGTATGTGTGTGTCTGTGTGTGTTTGTGTGTATGTGTGTGCATGTGTGTGTATGTGCGTGTCTGAGCATGTATGTGTGTGTCTGTGTGTGTATGTGTGTGTCTATGTGTGTCTGTGTCTGTGTCTGTCTGTGCATGCCTGTGTGTGTATATGTGTGTATGTGTGTATGTGCATGTCTGTGTGTGTATGTGTATGTCTGTGTGTGTCTGTGTGTGTCTCTGTATGTCTCCATGTGTCTCTGTGTGCCTAAAAGCGCTTAAACTACTAACAACACCAAGGCCAATTGCCACAATCAATGATTACACATGATACGTAGATTGCACGGTGGCACTTATTTTAAATAAGGTCTTTTTTCAAATTTTTATTTTTTTAAATTTTAAAATATTGTTATTGGCATAGAGGGCGCCACGTCAGCCGGACGGACCCATTGTCACGTGATTGTTCACGTCGAGAGGCGGATGTGTTGGCTTGTTATTTAAATGGCTACGATCAAAAGCAACGCTCACCTTAAATTGACGCATTGTCATTGCCAGCTTCAAAAATGATACGTTGAACACATGGTGTGGTGATAAATAACAAGAAAGCCACTCGTCACGCCTCAGTGCACACATGGATATATATATATATATATATATATATATATATATATATATATATATAATATATATATATGAGACTGTCTAAAAGGTGCTAAGCAATATGGGACAAAACTTTGTCCATTCCAATGATCAAACATCACTATCTGCTTATGCATTTGTCACGATAAAATGATTTGTTTTTTACATTGTGTTTCATATCCCAATAGAATACATATTATTTGAAGCCAAATGTCCTTTTGATTTTCCAGAGTAACCTTTTCTGTGCTGTTTTGTGTCAAACATTACAACGGGGGGGGGGATGGGCGGGTGGGGAAGAGAAGAGTTATCACGTTTTAAGACAGGCTCATATATATGTATACATGTGTCGTGGAGGTGATGAAAATGGGAAATATTGCACCTAGAGCGGGACTCGAACCCACATCTCTTTGCATTCCGGGCTAGTGTGCTAACCATTACACCAACTAGGCTCCCTGATATCACCACACTACCCATGCCTACCTGTCTATGTTGTTACTTGCCTGAGAGGTCAGTGCAGACTACTACACTCGTCCCCCCGGAATTGTAAGTCCTTTAATGCTTACAATTACACACATACAGGCAATGCATTATCACATACATACACAGGGTACGTTCAACAACCATACAGCATGTAGCTTGTACAGGATCATGGTCATGGCCACCAGTGTCATGGGGGTGATGAAAATGGGAAATATTGCGCCTAGAGCAGGACTCAAACCCACATATCTTTGCATTCCGGGCCAGTGTGCTAACCATTAAACCACCTAGGCTCCCTGATATCACCATACTACCCATGCCTACCTGTCTGTGCGGCTCCTTGCCTGAGAGGTCAGTGCAGACCACTACACATGTATATATATATGCCTATATATATGTATGCTCAGGAAGTACTTCCACTCATATATATATATATATATATATATATATATGTGTATATATCATATGAGTACATATGAAAGTAGTTCCTGTGCATATATAATATATATACACATACTTGTACATATGCGTATGTGTACATATGCACAGGAGCCACCTTTACACATATATATGTGTGTATATATATAAAGTTGGGCTACGGGAAAAGGAGAGAGACAAGGAGGTGATGGGTAGGACACTTTATTTGCGTCATGGATAAGCATAATACAGGCTTACCGGTAAAAAGAAAAAATTTGAAAGCAGGAGAAAGACTGACTGCCCGGGACGCGCAATAGCCGGAAACGCCCGGTGGTGGCGCTAGCATAGGCAAGACCAGGGCAAATACGGGCAAGGCAGCGATTGGACAATAATAATATAGACGAATAGTCATAATAATATAGATAAATATCGGCAAGAGCTCCGCCCCTTTTATATACGCATAATAGATTATACTCTCTATATATATATGAATGTGTGTGAAGGTACTTCCTGTGTGTTGGGTACAGCACTCTTTCCCCATATGTCAAAGTTGCATTGTCTGATGGCTTTGAGTTGCTCTCATTTTCTGAGATAAATATATTAGGTTGATTGCTATAATCTATCATACTTTATTTAGTTCAAAGTAACTTAGATTTAAGTGACTAACCCAGGAGATATTTGAAGTGTAAACATGCCAAATTAATTTGGCACGCTTGTCAAAACTCTGCCCCCCCCCCCGAGAGAGACTCCGGCACTAACAGCTAAATAATTTATATCTATTAAATGGACTTTGTGTGCTTTTTTATGCAGCAACAGACACTTATTAAGTGCATGAGTATATAAGTTTGATATGTGTGTTTAAATCTAGATAATGGTTGGTTAGTTGTTGGAGTTTTTTACTTACTGGCAACATCTAAGGTCATATCAGGACGGCTACCGACTTGTGACAGTGCACACTCATGCTGACTTTATAGTACTGCCCCACTGGGAGACCAGCTTGTCAGCACCATGACCTGATAACCAACTCAGTCACATTATCCTAACACTGAGCCAACCAGTCCTTTCCCTATCCTAATAATGTCGAGTGCTTGGCTAGGAAACGACAAGTATCAATTTTGTTAAGTCATTGGTTTGACTCAACCAGGGTTCGACAGACGTTATCAGATTCAGACTATGAAACTTCAAACCCTGACTGAGTCAAACAGAACACTTGCACACCTGGCACTGGTCACGAAGCTGCCAGGCCCTCGGCGTTATGAAAAGAGTCACATGGCGATGTTTGGCGCAGTGTCAGAATAATATGACTGAGGCTGATATCAGGATATTGCTGCTGGCAGAATAAGACACCAATGTGTCAGTACTATAAAATCGTCATGAGTACCCATTGATTGCAACAAGTCGGTACCAATCCCGATATTAGTTATTACCTTTACCACCAGACGGCGTGGCCAAATGAGTTGAGCGTCCGTCTCCTGTTTTGGGAGATTGGGGGATCCGAACCCTTGGGTTCATGGGTTCGAACCATGGTTGAGTCAAACCAATGACTTAAAAATGTATTCTTGTCGCTTCCTAGCCAGGCGCTCAGCATTATTAGGATAGGGCAAGGACTGGTTGGCTCAGTGTCTGGATAACGTGATTGAGTGGGATATCAGGTCATTATGCTGGCAGCCTAGTCTCCCAGTGGGGCAGCCCTATATATTCGCCATGAGTGCACACTGTCACAAGGTCAGTACCTGTTCTGATATGACCTTAGATGTTGCTGAGATGTAAAACAACAACAAAAAAAGAAAGTTATGACCTGCCCGTCCTGATATGACCTTAGATGTTGCTAGGACGTAAAACAACAACAAACAAACAAACAAACAACCTCAGATGTTGCAAGAATTCAACCCTAACCTGTGCAGTTCTTCCATTTCTATTATTTGCCTTTTCTTCTCCTTAAAGCGGCATAGTCTGCTGAAAACATAAAATTTTCAAAACCGAAACAATTGGCTCGATTTGATTCTACATATCTAACTTAGATAGTGGTGCGCTTGTTAAACATTTGTCACTGCATAGAAGGGAATAGTTTTACTGCAGCAATTTAATAGAATGCTTTACTGCAGAAGTCTACCTCGTCACAGTTTTAAAGTGCTTGCCAAAATTTTTTTTATTGTGTATGCTTGCACTTCAAATATCTTAAAGGCTAGCTATTTAAAAGGTACTTCAAGCTAACGTAAAGGCCCTGTCACACTACGACGTGATGATGTCAGCGTAGGGAGAACGTGAAAAACATCGAACTTGTCGGTGTAGTATGCAATTTTCGGGACAAGTTGAATGTGGATGCAGCGTAGTTGACGAGAGCATAACATCGGTAAAGCGTAGTGATAGCATCATTCCACATGAGAGAACAATGTCATTGCACTCACGGAACGTTATGTACGTTATTCCATCACCAAAACTACGTTATGTGACGTTACATACGTCATGACATGGTGGCGAAACATTGAACGTATGTTGAACGTACGTTGGATGAACGTTTGGCGTATGTTCTCCTGACATTCCCATTACGCCACATGGATGTTTCCACCGGCGTTAATGTGGGTCAACGCAGTGGAATGTAGTAGAACGTAGTGAGCAGCATTTGACTAACGTCCATTTAACATCATTGACGTTCGCCAAACGTGTACAGAACATACGCCGAAAATAAACCCTTACGTTTGAGTCACATCGAAAGTTTTGACCTAACATGACGTAGCTCGACATCAGTCTAACGTCATTCTGACGTCATCATAACATAACCCAACGTATGTCAACATAATGACGAAAAGTGACCACGTCAGGCTTACGTTGGCTCGTTACGTCGTAGTGTGACAGGGGTATAAGGTAGACTATAGCGATCAACCTAATGGTGCAGTCACACTACGATGCTTCTCCCGGCGACCCGTCAGCGTTGAAAATAAAATCTTGCGCATCGAGAAACGTCCAACTTTTCGACGGTTTGGGGAAAAAGATCGGCGTCAGCGTGGCGCATTATGTGCGCGCGGCCAACATGTGTCGACGCGTTGGGGAAAAAAAAAAAAAGGTTTGGCGCGACGTCTTCATCTAACCTTAAATGTTGCTAGGGCGTAAAACAAAAACGGCCCAGTTTGCCGCAACGTGTGAGCAACGACCCTCCCGCGCACGCGCCGTCTTCCTAGCGTTCCCATAATGTTATTCCGGCGCGTCCAACGCAACGCGACACGCGCCTAACGTCCTTACCCATATATTTGCGCGCGCTGCCGGTCGTTGTTTTTTTTTTTACACGCTTAAAACCTTGGCCGACCAATAGCGCGCGCCGGCGTTTTGCGCCGACCATCAACGTCAAGGATAGTGTACCGACGTGTACCGACGCGCGCATAACGCGCCCCCAGCGTGTGTCGCCGTTTCCCTAATTATCGCCCAAAATCACCACACGTCGACGGGTCGCCGGCGAGAAGTGTCGTAGTGTGACTGCACCATAAGGATGGCAAAATTGTCGAAGGTTCTGACCGGCTTACCTGCTTACCATGCAAACGGCCATCAAGCCAATGACTTACACAATTTATACTAGTCATGATCTAGGCTGGCACTCAGCATTACTAGGAAAAGGGCAAGGACTGATTTGCTTAGTATTATGATAATATGACTGAGTAGGATATCAGGTCATGGTGCTGGTGGCCTTGTCTCCCAGCGGGGCAGCACTATAAAGTGACCATGAGCGCACACTGTCACAAGTCGGTACCCATCCTGTATGACCTAAGATGTAGCCAGAACGTAAAACTCCAACAACCAACCAACCAACGAAATATGGCTGACTTTGTTGCCACTTGGGGAGATACTTAGTCAGATAGCGAAAGAAACAACGAAAGAAACGACGAGTAATAATAGTTTAATACTATATCCCCCCCCCCCCTTCAGTCTATTCATGGTCTAGTTGTGCCACTCAACTGAGCTGAGTTTAGAAAACCTCAAGACAAGCCCCGCCCTTTGGCATAAATAACCCAAGCGCACCAAGTAGGGGTAACCAAGCTGAGTGAAAAAGAAAAGAAAAAAGAAATTATATTTAAAAAAAGAAGAATTATTCAAATAAGATCCAAGAGGCCACGCTCTTGTCCATACAACTTGAGTATGTTACTTATTAGTATGTTTACATCTATATATATATATATATATATATATATATATGTCGATTCTGTACACAAGGGACAAGCACCAGGTAAATATGATTTGTTTGTCATATCAGGACGGGTACCGACTTGTGACAGTGTGTCTCATAGTGACTTTATAGTGCTGCCCCACTGGGAAATCAGGCCGCCGGCACCATGATCTGATATCCCACTCAGTCACATTATCCTGACACTGAGCTAAACCAGTCCTTGCCCCATCCTATTAATGCCGGATGCCAGGCTAGGAAGTGACAAGTATAAATTTTTAAGTCATTGGTTTGACTCAACCAGGGTTTGAATCCACAAACCTGTGTGTTCGGATCCCCCGATCTCCCAAAACAGGAGATGGAAGCTCAACTCACTCAGCCACCCCGTCCGGTAAATATGATGACATACGCATGATACTATATAACTATTGCTTGAAGGCTACATTCCTTACACGCGGTATGTGGCATGCGAATGCGAATGCGGCAACTGAATCGGTCCATGTAGCCATCGGTGCGGCATGCGAATGCGAATGCTGCTGCGTTTGCCATAGAAAACAGTAGTAGAGAAACCTGACACCATGTGTGGGTGTGGGTGTGGGTGAAAGGACCCAACCTGTTCGCATGTCGCATGGCGCATGCCGCATGCCGCATGCTGCATGCCGCATTCGCATTCGCACGCCGCATACCGCCTGTAAGGAATCCTAGCTTGATGCGCGAAAAGGAAGAAAGCAAGGCGGGGGTGGAAATAAGGCGTTTATTTTCGCCTCAGACAGACAGAGCATACAGAGAAATGAGAGAGGCTCATGAGGAGCAACAGTAAAAAGGCTCATAAGGAGCAAACGTGCAATGTAAGAAATAAGAATAAATGGAAGAAAGTAAAAAGGCTCATGAGGAGCAAAGTACAGGGTAAATAAAGTTCAGTTTATAGTCGAGTGTCAGTAGATGAATGAGGGGGTGCCGAGGAGCTTCGCATTACGACCAAAGCTGTATAGTCTGATAAATGCGACACATTTTCTAAACCAGAACACTTAAGGGGCTGTCACATTACGGCGTATGGCGGGAGCGTATTGAAAACCTACGTACGCCATCGGGTGCCACTTTCGGGTGTGTTTGAGCGTATGAGGAGCGTATGAAGAGCGTATGCGTAGCGTATGCGTAGCGTATGGGAGCGTGCTGTGACATGTTTTGACATTTTGGGCCATACGCCCTCATAGGTCGTGTTTTTTTGAGCATGCAAAAAAAATAGGACGGACGGATTTATGAAAGCGTATGGCGGCGTATCCATAGCTCACATACGCCGGGTGTTGCGGCACGGCGGCGTTGGCTGTAGCGTACGCGAGCGTATGCGTAGCGTATGCGTAGCGTATGCGGCGTATGGCGACGTATATGACGTAAGCCGCTACGCCGCCATACGCTCCCGCCATACGCCGTAATGTGACAGGGCCTTTACATAGACTTGGTCCTACGTAACAACCTTAGATACCGGCGCATTTATTAACAATTTCTTGCTATATAGAAGGGAATGTTATGTCTATTTAACATAATCTGTCAGACATTTCAATGAACAAGCCAAAAGTAATTGTGTATGCCTCCAGTTCAAATAACCCCAAAGCTGGCCCTTTGTTGTAAAACTACTTCAAAGTAAAATAGCATAGGCTATGATAATCAATCTAATGGATTTATCTAGAAATCATGGCGACAACTCGAAACAAGGGATTGTGCAACCTTAAAGTTGCATAGTCCGGGTTTCTGTCATTTTCTGAGATAAATATATTACGTTGATCGTTATAATATACCTTATTTTAGTTTGAAGTAACTTCTATTTTAAATGGCTGAAGTGTAAACATGCTAAATTAATTTTGGCAAGCATGCCAAAACTCTGACACCACGTGTTTCTGCAGTAACACTAACACTAACGGGTTCCCATTAAATTGCCTCACTATTCCCTTCTATGTGGTGACAAATGGCTTAATATGTGCATCAGTATCTAAGTTAGATATGTAAAATACAATCTAGATATTTGCCTTTGTCTTGAAAATTTGATGTTTTCATGGGAGAATGTAGCTCTAAGCTGAGTTAATATAGATATAATACACCATACACAATGCCCCTTTTCTCAGACACACACTTACATTTTCACCATTATTTATTACCTCCCCACCCATCCCTCCATCTGTTTGTTTGTTTGTTGTTGTTTTACGTCCTAGCAACATCTAAGGTCATATCAGGACGGGTACCGACTTGTGACAGTGCGCACTCATGGCAACTTTATAGTGCTGTCCCACTGGGAAACCAGGCCGCCGGCACCATGACCTGGTATCCCACTCAGTCACATTATCCTGACACTGAGCACACCAGTCCTTGCCCTATCCTAATAATGCCGAGCGCCTGGCTAGGAAGCAACAAGTATCAATTTTAAAGTCATTGGTTTGACTCGACCGGGACTCGAACCCACGACCCCAGGATCTACCAGCACGGGAGACGGACGCTCTAACCCATTCGGCCATCCCGTCTGGTCCCCTCCATCTACAACACAACACAATACTCCCCAACCGCTGCGTGAAACACCAGAAAGATGCATAGGAGTGGACACTTGTAAGTATATACTATAATATTACACTCGGGGGTGGTGGGGTGCGGTTGTGGGGGGGGGGGGGGGGAGAAAACAAGTCAAGCGTGAATCTTTTTTTAATTTTTTTTAAGTTGAAAGGTGTAAAATACCACTTGCTTCCCTAAAAAAAAAAAAAGTTATTTTTTTTTTAAATGAAAGAAAAAAAAAAACCTACCCAAGCCAACTTAACCCACCCTGCCCAGACATACAGACACACTCAGGGGCTAAAGGTCATTAGACATAATTGCTGCCCTGGAGGAGGGTAATTAGGTTCACACTTTACTTGCAGTTATCGGCCGGTGATAGGGCGTTCATCTCTGTGCCAATTAGACTGGGCGATAATACCCCCACTCCTCCATCTCCTTAGCCTTATAGTATGTACACAACAGGGCCCTGAGAACCCTGGATGAGGCATCCAGGGTATGAATCGGGAGGTCCCGGCACACACCTATATAGGGTTACCAATCTGTTTGCCATTTGCGTGTCTGTGACTGCTGTCGTTTAGACTAGAGTGGTGTACGTGTATGGGGAAGGGGGGGGGGGGGGGGGAGAAGTGAGGGGACATCTGCGGCAGCCAAATTAAACCTGACTCGTGGTGAATTTACATCTGAAGGATCATTAACACTTCTGTAATATAAATATGTGTGTGTATATATATATATATGTCACTTTATATGCGCTTATACGTCTCTATATGTATTTATGTGCTACTTATATAAAAAAAAACTTCCGAGCGAGTGGATCGTCAAGCCCCGCGCAGGAGATGCAGCGGTGCATGCCGGTGTGGCGGTTTCAGCTGACTGCCAGTTTCAGCCGTGCGCATAGACTCAAACTCAAGGCATTGTCAATGGTCGCGAGCAATCTTCATACAGAAAATACAGAAAAAGTGATATATCTCTCAAACCACACCACCTATTAACAAATCGCTTGGTACACATATAGAAAACATCTTTACCAAAAAGATTATATTAATTTTATAAGGTTAGGGTTCTTGATTTCTATTAATTTCGAATAAAACTAATGGTTTGCACTGCACGTACCGTCAAACTCAAGGCATTGTCAATGGTCGCGAGCAATCTTCATACAGAAAATACAGGAAAAGTGAAATATCTCTAAAACCACACCACCTAGAAACAAATCGCTTGGTAGACATATAGAAAACATCTTTACCAAAAACATTATATTGAATTTATAAGGTTAGTCACGATGCTGTTAGATTTTGATGCATGCGCATGAAACTGACAGTCAGCTGAAACTGGCAGTCAGCTGAAACCACCACACCGGACCCCTACCCGCCAACCCCCACTAGGAGAGGAGGCACTACAGAGCTTATTACAGGCGATAAGGGGCTTATCACTATCCATATATATATATATTTTATATATATTTGCATATTTCTATCTATTTCTAATATTTCTATGAGGTTCTATGTATTTCTGTGCATTTCTGTGCATTTATATTCATGCATGTACATCTATGTATATCTATGCATTTCTATGCATATTTATATATATTCATGTATACTTATTTATATGTTTATGAATGTCTATATATATTTATATAATATTTATGTATATTTATGAATATTTATGTATATCTAGGTATATTTATTGTATATTTATCCATATTTATACATATTTATATATTTAGATCTATTTATATATTTTGATATATATTTACATATATTTATATATATATAGTCATACACATAGTTATACATATTGTTATATACATAGTTTTATATACAGTTTTATACATATAGCTATATATAGTTATAAGTTTATATATATTTATATATACTATATCTTTTCCACATTTTAAATATATTTACGCATCTATTTTTATATTTTATTCGCTTACATTATATATCATGTATATACTAAATATACTAAAACATACATTTACATACATGTTTATATATATACATAAATATAAATATATGCATTTCTATATTTACATATAGAAATTACATACATACATACATATTGTCATTTCTGGTAGATACAAACACCATTATATCATATGCCTCCACACTTAATATATGAAGACAAGTTATAGTTAGCACATTTGGTACACACTTGGTATATAATGACCATAGGTAGCATATTTAGGTCGTAAATGCGTTATTTATGCGGTCACGTGGTGGCTGCAATGTGTGCTTTAATAATTGCAGTTGAGCACGAAACGGTGTTTATTTATATCCACGTGTCGGGCTCCCATTGTGACAGCTGTGTTGACTAAGGTGGTCACGTGTCTTTATGTCTAAATCTGCCGATGGCTTAAAGTTACATAGTCCGATGGCCTTGAGTTTCTGTGATTTCCTTAGATAAATATATTAGTTTGATCATTTGAAGTAACTTTGATTATAAATGGCTAACTTTGGAGATTTTTGAAGTGCAAACATCCTGAATTAATTTTGGCAAGCAGAGTTTCTGTGATTTCTTATATAAATAAATATATTAGGTTAATAATTTGAAGTAACTTTTATTTTAAATGGCTAACATTGGAGATATTTGAGGGGCAAACATCCTAAATTAATTTTGGCAAGCAGGTTATTAGGTTAATCGTTATAATCTACCTTACTTTAGTTTGAAGTAACTTTTATGTTAATTAGCTAACTTTTTAGATATTTGAGTACAAACATAAACAAAATAATTTTGGCAGGCATGCCAAAATCCTGATACCCTAGGCTTCTGCACTAACAGGTCCTATTATATGTCGACAGTATTCCATTCTATTTGGCAGCAAAATGTTTGGTAAGTGTGCCAGTATCTGAGTTAGACATCTCAAATAAAATCTAGATAGTTGCGTTGATTTAGAAAATGTGATGTTTTCATTGGACTATGCAGCTTTAAAGAATTAACACTCTGTCCATTTGCCAACACCAGTTGGATGTGCCCCCCCCCCCCCCACCCCTCCTCCGGCTACTCCTTGTATAGTCAAGTTACTTAAACCTTGAAGTTGCATAGTCCGATGGTCTTGAGTTTCTGACATTTTTCTGAGATAAGTATATTAAATTGATCATTATAATCTACCTTACTTTAGTTTGAAGTAACTTTTGATTGAAATGGCTACCTTTTGAGATATTTGAAATTCAAACATGTGAAAATAATTTTAGCAAGCATGCCAAAACTCTGATACCATAGGCTTCTGCAGTAACAGGTTATGTTAAATCGACTCAGCGTTCCCTTCTGTGGCAACAAATACTTAATAAGTGCATCAGTATCCAAGTTAGATATGTAGAATCAAATCTAGATAATTGTTTTGAATTTGAAAAGTTGATGCTTCATCGGACTATGCAGCTTTAAACTTAAAGCTTATTAAACATTTGTCGCCACACAGAAAGGAATAGTGAGGCAATTGAATAGAACCTGTTACGGCAGAAGCCTATATAGCCTATATAGGCTTCTGCCATAACAGGTTATGGTGTCAGAGTTTTTGGTGTGCTTGTCAAAATTAATTTTGCATTGTTGCACTTCAAATATCTCCAAAGTGTATTATTTAAGATAAAAGTTACTTTAAAAATAAAGTAAGATAGATTATACCGATCAACCTAATAATATATTGATCTCAGAAAATGACAGAAACTCAAAAGCATGGGATTGTGCAATTTTAAATCTGTCAAATCCAATGGAAGCATAATATTTTCTAAACTAAGTGCTATATTTTATGCACTTACCTAGATTTGATGCTGTACTATGACTTAGATACGGGTAGATTTATATATGGGTCGACTTAGATACAGGTAGACTTAGATACGGGTAGACTTAGATACAGGTAGACTTAGTTACAGATAGACTTATATACAGGTAGACTTAGATACGGGTAGATTTAGATAGGATATACTTAGATATGTGTAGACTTATATATGGGTAGACTTAGATATGGGTATACTTAGATATGGGTAGACTTAGTTGCGGATAGACTTATATATGGGTAGACTTAGATACGGGTAGGCTTAGATACAGGTAGACTTAGATACAGGTAGACTTAGATACGGGTAGACTTAGTTATGGGTAGGATTATATACAGGTAGATTTAGATATGGGTAGACTTAGATATGGGTAGACTTAGATACGGGTAGACTTAGATATGGGTAGACTTATATATGGGTAGACTTAGATACATGTATAATTAGATATGGGTAGACTTAGATACGGGTAGACTTAGATACAGATAGACTTAGATATGGATAGATTTAGACACAGGTAGACTTAGATATGGGTAGACTTAGATATGGGTAGACTTAGATACAGGTAGACTTAGATATGGATAGACTTAGGTATGGGTATAATTAGATATGGATAGACTTAGATATGGGAAGACTCAGATACGGGTAGAGTTAGATATGGGTAGACTTAGATATGGGTAGACTTAGATACGGATAGACTTAGGTACGGGTATAATTAGATATGGATAGACTTAGATATGGGTAGACTTACATAGGGTAGACTTAGATATGGGTAGACTCAGATACGGGTAGACTTAGATATGGATAGACTTAGGTACGGGTATAATTAGATATGGATAGACTTAGATATGGGTAGACTTACATAGGGTAGACTTAGATATGGGTAGACTCAGATACAGGTAGACTTAGATATGGGTAGACTTAGATATGGGTAGACTTAGATACAGATATACTTAGGTCCGGGTATAATTAGATATGGATAGACTTAGATATGGGTAGACTTACATAGGGTAGACTTAGATATGGGTAGACTCAGATACGGGTAGACTTAGATATGGGTAGACTTAGATATGGGTAGACTTAGATACGGGTAGACTTAGATATGGATAGACTTAGGTACGGGTATAATTAGATATGGATAGACTTAGATATGGGTAGACTTACATAGGGTAGACTTAGATATGGGTAGACTCAGATACAGGTAGACTTAGATATGGGTAGACTTAGATATGGGTAGACTTAGATACGGGTGCACTCATTAAACATTTGTTGCATTTTTCTCTGCCTGCATTCTATGCAGGAACGCTCGGAAAGAGTAACCAAAGCCGATGTCCAGCAGCTTGATATGCACGCCCAAGGTAGCCATGCATATTTTCACTCCAATTCAAACAAAGTAATATCAACCTCTTCAAATAAAAATTACTTCATGCTAAAAAATATATTTAGAAATAAAAAATAATATAGACTTATAAAGAAGAACCAACCTCATACATTATTCTTTTAAAGAAATATGACAGGTTCCATCGAACTATGCAACTTCAAAATATTGATGGAAAACTGAGGTGATAATCACATTGGTTGGGTGGTTGGTTGTTGGAGTTTTATGTCCTGGCAACATCTAAGGTCATATCAGGATGGGCACCGACTTGTGACAGGGTGCACTCACGGTGACTTTATAGTGCTGCCCCATTGGGAAATCAGGCCACTGGTACCATGAGCCGCGATATCCCGCACAGTCACATTATCCTGACACTGAGCTAACCAGTTCATGCCCGATTCTATTAATGCCGAGCGCAAGGCTAGGAAGTGACAAGTAATAATATTATAAGTCATTGGGGGCATAATCGATTAATCAACTCGGGTCACCCGAGCCACTTTTTGGTGCATGCGCACTTCCTACAGACTCCGGTCGAATAATCGAATACGCTTTTCCATGCTCGGGGGTGGGAAAAATGGTGGCTTAATCCAAAACCTTTTTAGTTCTTTTAATAACCAATATAACTGGAGCAAAATAGGATTTAAAGTATTTTATGATGGCATAGTTTAGTTATATTTCCATTTCAATAATCTATGTTATTAGTACCCACAAAAAAACCATGTATGACTGGTACTGGTGGCTGTTATCCTGCAGGATGGTACCAGCGCAAATGTGACGTCATCGCTTCTAGCCAAGAGGTGGGTTACTGGGGTCGGGTTGTTTTGCACACGACACATGTATTTGTCGACTCCACTCGCGGTGTTCAATTTGAAATTCTGACGACTCTGGTGACCCGAGTCCCCCGGGTATTGTTAATCGATTACGGCCCGGTTGAACTCGACTGGGAATCTAACTCCTGATCTCCCGCACGCGAGGCCCGCGCTCTACCGACTCAGCCACCGCGCCCGGTGATCACATTGGTGGAGATGGTGGTGGTTATTTATTACTGCGCATGCTCAGAGTAACACACAGAGGTGTGTGCTCTCACAGTCTCAGCACACAGTCATAGCTGTACTGTTTTTTTAAATTTAGTTTTCTGACATTCGCTGATTAAGACAGGGACATTTCAACAGCGGACAATGGATCTCCCTCATTCCACTGCTCCTTGTCTTATCCTAGTAACGCCACACGCCTTGTCTTATCCTAGTAACGCCACACGCCAGGCTAAGTAGCTACAAGTATCAATTTGTATGTCTTTGTTATTGGTTTGACTCGGTCGGGGTTCAAGCTAACGTCATGTCGCACGGGAAGCAAACACTCAAATGATTCAGCTATTCCATCTTTGATAAGCTTTGACTAAAACTTCAGTAAAAGGAGATTAGGCTTATCGCTACACTATATATATATGTGTGCATGTGAATGTATTTGACTGTATTTGACTGTATTTGAATGTATGTGAATGTATGTGAATGTATATGAATGTATATGAATGTATATGAATGCATATGACTGTACATGAATGTATATGAATGCATATGAATGTATGACTGTATATGAATGTATATATGAATGCATATGAATGTATATGACTGTATACGAATGTATATATGAATGCATATGAATGTATATGAATGTATATGAATGTATATGAATGTATATGAATGTGCATGAATGCATATATGAATGCATATGAATGCATATGCCTGTATATGAATGTATATATGAATGCATATGAATGTATAATACTGTACATGAATGTATATATGAATGCATATGAATGTATATGATTGTATATGAATGTATATATGAATGCATATGAATGTATATGACTGTATATTAATATATATGAATGTATATGACTGTATATGAATATAATGAATGTATATGAATGCATATGATTATGAATGTATGCGAATGTATATGACTGTATATGAATGGAATGAATGTATATGAATGCATATGAATGTATACAAAAGCATATGAATGTATATGAATGTGTATGAATGTATATGAATGTATATGAATGCATATGAATGCATATGAAGTGAGGTGATATGAATGCATATGGACGTATATCCATGTATATGAATGCATATGAATGCATATGAAGTGAGGTGATATGAATGCATATGGACGTATATCCATGTATATATGAATATATATATGAATTTTTTTTTTTTTAATTTGTTGTTGTTAATGAAAAACATGCGTGAAAATAGAGGCTAAAGTAATTCTTTGGCAGCAGATTACAAAGTGAAAGCGGAAAATTGGTATCTATATGAAAATTGGTATATATGAATGCACTGGGAAATCAGGGCGTCGGCTCCAACTAAAATTGATTATTGTGTGGGTTGATTGAACTGGCAATGTGTCTGCATGTGTGTGTGGTGTGTGAATCACCAGTGGTGAGTAGTGCATGTCTGGAATCGTGACCCTGTCAGGGTATGTGTGTGACTCTGTGAGTGTGGGTGTGAGTACGGGTGTGAGTGTGAGTGTGGGTGTGAGTGCGGGTGTAGGTGTGGGTGTGAGTGTGAGTGTGGGTGTGAGTTTGGGTGTAGTGGTGGGTGTGCGTGGGAGTGTGGGTGTGAGTTTGGGTGTGGGTGGGAGTATGGGTGTGGGTGAGAGTGTGAGTGTGGGTGTGAGCGCAGGTGTGAGCGTGGGTGTGAGTGTGAGTGTGAATGTGGGTGTGAGTGTGTGTCTGAGTGTGGGTGTGCGTGCTGGTGTGAGTGTTGATGTGGGTGTGGCTGTGAGTGTGAGTGTGGGTGTGAGTGAGTGTGGGTGTGAGTGTGGGTATGAGTGCTGGTGTGAGTGTGAGTGTGGGTGTAAGTATGGGTGTGAGTGTGAGTGTGGGTGTGAGTGTGAGTGTGGGTGTGATTATGGGTGTGGGTGTGAGTGTGGGTGTGAGTGCGGGTGTGGGTGTGGGTGTGAGTGTGGGTATGAGTGCTGGTGTGAGTGGGAGTGTGGGTGTAAGTATGGGTGTGTGAGTGTGAGTGCAGGTGTGAGTGTGGGTGTGAGTGTGGGTGTGAGTGTGGGTGTGGACGTGAGTGGTGTGAATGTGAGCATGTGAGTGGGTGCGTGAGTGAGTGAATGTCAGTGTGAGTATTAGTGGGTAAGTGTAAGTATGGGTGTGAATGTGTTAATGTGAATGTGGGTGTCAGTTTGAATATGGATGTGTGTCAGTGTAATTGTCAGTCGGCCTTATGGTGATAATATTCACGACACACTTATGCTCATTAGAAAATACAAAAACAAACAAAAAATTACTCACAACAGTGGAAAGTGCGAAAATAGTGACTGAGTCGAAGATTGTGGCACTGTTGACCTACAACCTTTGTGGTATGACTAAATAATATTATTCACAAGTACAACCCGCAAGAACAGTGTCACTCTGTAGGAACTCTGTGAAAATCGAGTTGTGACAACCAACCTATGTGACTTTCAACCCTGGTCTCCCCTACGACTGGGTAAGTGTGAGTGTGGGTATGAGTGTTGGTATGACTATGAGTGTGAGAGTGAGTGTGGGTGTGGGTGTGAGTGTGAGTAGGTGAGTGTGAGTGGCCCATGCAAATTGGACATCGCGAGGGGGGTGTAATGAAACTGAGACACCCCACTACACAATGTAATAACCACAGTGTAAGTGTGGGTGTGACTATGACAGTATGAGTGAGAGTGTTTGTTTGTTGCTGTTTTAAGTCCTAGCAACATCTAAGGTCATATCAGGACTGGTACCTACTTGTGACAGTGCGAACTCATGGTCCCTTTATAGTGCTTCCCCACTAGGAAACCAGGCCACCAGCACCATGACCTGATAATTGATATCCCACTCAGTCACATTATCCTGACACTGATCCAACCAGTCCCTACCCTATCCTAATAATGCCGAGCACCAGGCCAGGAAGCGACACATATCAATTTTTAAGTCATTGGTGTGACTCGACCAGGATTCGAACCCACAAACTCATGGGTTTGGATCTCCCGATCTCCGAAAACAGGAGACGGACGCTCTATTCATTCGGCCACCCCGTCTGAGAGTGTGTGTGAGTGTGTGTGAGTGTGAGTGTCAGTGTGGGTAAGTGTAACTGTATGTGTGACTGTGAGTGCTTGAGTGTGAGTAAGTAAGTGTGACTGTGAGTGGTGCATGCAATGTAAACACCATAAGGGGGTGTAATAAAACTGAGACACTCCCCCTGACGCTATAACCACAGGGTAAGTGTGTGTGTGAGTGTGAGTGTGCATGTGAGTGTCAGTGTAGGTAAGTGTAAGTGTGACTGTGTGTGAGTGTGAGTGAGTGTGTGAGTGTGAGTTTCAGAGTGGCTAAGTGTAACTGTGACTGAGAGTGACCCCTGCAAATATATTGTAAGCGCCATGTCCTTGGGGGGTGCAATAAAACTACACCATAACCACACTGTAAGTGTGAGTGTGAGTATGTGTGGGAGTGCGTAAGTGTAACTGTATGTGTGACTGTGAGTGGTTCATGATGCAATATGAAACCCCTAAGGGTTTACAAGTAAAATGAGGACACTCCCGCTACCACTATAACCACAGTGTAAGTGTGAGTATGTGTGGGAGTGGGTAAGTAAATGTAAGTGTGACTGGGTCTAATAAAACTGAGACACATCCCCTCCCCCCCCCCACCCACACATACACCCCACCCCTAACACTATATACTTCTACTCACTGTGGAGTCGGGGATGGCATCCTCGCCAGGTTCTCGTTCATCGACATGTCCTCGTCTACATCCGGGTACCAGCAGGCACTGCCTTCTTCACTCACGCCACAGGTCTTCATTCTGATGATCATTTCAGTGCGGCTGTGTGCCGCCTGGTGTCGCTCTCTGATTCAGTGATTGTTGGCGCGCCTCTACGCTCGACGCGTTCAGGCTATAACAATAAATGTGTTCGGCTCAGGTCGGGGCCGGTGTGTGGGAGGGTGTGCGGGGGTTGGGGAGCGATGTGCGGTTTGTCTGACCTATGGCATGCTTTTGACGCGCTTTAGGGCGTGTATCGAAATGTCATCCTGCCCTGCCGCTTCATCTAGTCACTCTCAGTCTCACTGCTTGCTCTGCCAGCCTCACTCACTCACTCACTTACTCACTCCCCATCCAGCGATGAGTGGCGCCACCTGTTGCCAGGCGCTGGAACTACCTATCGCCACGCCCCGCGGTCGCCGGGTGGCGGAAGTGTAGCGGGTGCCGGCCGTGGCTGTGGCCGTGACTCACCCGTGCCGTGCTGCCTCGGTGAGCGGGGGGAGGAGGGTGGACGGCGGGCGGCGGGCGGAGGGTGGCGGGCGGCGGGGGAAGCAACCGGGCGGGAGGGGGGCGGCGGGCGACAGTCGGAGGGAGGCGGGCGGCGGGCGGCAGGCGGCAGGCGGCGGGCGGCAGGCGGCGGGCGGCGGGCGGAGGGCGGCGGGTGGCGGGCGGCGGGCGGCGGGCGGCAGGCGGCGGACGGCGAGCGGCGGGCGGCGGGGGGGGGGGGGGGGGGGCGGAGGAAGGCGGGCGCGGGGAAGCGGGGGTCAGGCGGCGGGCGGCGGGCGGGGTGTGTGGAGAGAAGGCCCGTGGCACACGACGCGCACGCACCGGTAAATGTGGTCGTCGCCTTCTTAGTACCTGGCGGCCGCGCACCCAAATAAACAGAGGAGCCTCCCTCCCTCCCTCTCCGCCCTTCGTCTCCTCCCCCCAAACGAGAGGGAGGGGTGAGGAGGAGAGGCGGGCCGGCGGGTCGTCACCGGGTCACATGAATATATGAGCCGAATGTGGCGGCGCGCTGCGGCCATTAACCCCGGCGCGGCCTGTAGAGGGTGCTCCGGTAGCCGCAGTGTGATCGCCTGCACACACCTCAGCACACCCCGCCCACCCCGCCCACTCAGCCCACTCCGCCCACCCCGCCCACCGCGCCCACTCCGCCCACTCCACCCACTCCGCCCACCCCGCCCACTCCGCCCACTCCGTCCACACACCCACTACGCCCACTACGCCCACTCCGTCCACCCCGCCCACTCCGCCCACCCCGCCCACTCCGCCCACTCAGTCCACTCAGCCCACCCCACCCACCCCGCCCACTCAGCCTACTCCGCCCACCCCGCCCACCACGTCCTTTTTGCTCAACATGCCCTTGTACTAGATGTAGGTAGCTTGGTCGCTAGTTAGGTTGTTGGTTGTTGGAGTTTTACCACCTAGCAACATCTAAGGTCAGGACAGGTGTAGTTAAAGTTGCATGGTCCGATGGCGTTTGAATTTGTCAGTAATATTTGAGATAAATAGCTCAGGTTGACCATTATATCCTAATATGCATTAGTCCCGAGTAAATTTAATAAAAAATGTCTAGTTTTGGAGCAATTTGAGCTGAAAGAACCCAAAATAATTTCGACAAGCTTGCCAAAAGTCCTATGGCTATGACCCAGATGGTCATCTCATGATGACCACGTGATGTGAGATGACCTACTAATCCTAGGTATGGCCTTGCACAGTAGACCTACTTGGCTCTAATGAGGTCACACGATTGGCCTAATTGATTAATCGCCTCCCTGCATAATGGGTGTTTCAAAGTGAGTGTCCAAAGGGGTGATGTTATAAATTCACAGGTTATTCTGTATATGCTGTCCCAAATCATTAGTTAATACACCAGTATCTAAGTTGGATATATAGGATCAAATGTCGGTAGTTGTTTTAATTTTGACAAAATTATATTTCATCGGACCATGCAACTTTAAGGCTCTATCACACCTCGCCGGATTGGGGAAATGGAAAGAAACTGAACAAAGTCCATTGATATCCGGCAAAGTCCGGTTTGTGTCCATTGCATATCCATTGATAATGATATCCATTGGTATCCGTTGATATCCGGCCTGATCCGTTACAAGTTTTGAGCATGCACAAAACTTGTAACAGATTGCACCAGACTGATGTATGCGGTTTATTTTTTTTTATATATTTTTTTTATTGAGGCTGTATTTATACTGTCCATAGCATATAAGCCTGGGTATTCAGGCTTGTTTTCAATGCTGGCCAGCTGTAGTGTTGGTGTTGTCTTATCACACAGTAGCTGCTGATAAGGTATTTGATTGCCTGTATTTCAGTAGCAGATAGATAGTTGGTTGGTCTGGTTAGTACTATAGTAGTCTATGTTAATTTTTTTGGATTTTCTTGGCATATATGTGCTTTATTTTTTCTACTCTTATTTCTAGACTAGCCTACTCCTATTTACATATCATAGGCTTGTACGCAGCTGTGAGGTGTGTTATCTGGGTGCTTTTGGTATGGTTACCTTCCATTGGGCGTCTCGCTGGTGGGCCGTGACATGTATCACCTGCCCCTTTGCGGTGCAGCTTAGTTGGGGGTTCCTAGCCTTATTTTGCACAGATATTTTTTGTATGTTTTTAGGTCAGGAATTTGTCGTTCCTTTACTGTTTGGGCATTCCACACCTTGGCAGCCATTTCTAGCGTGCTTCTCTCGTGAGCTTTTATTTGGCTTCTGGTCTGCTTTAGTAGTGGCGCATTATTTGCTCTAGTTGCCCTTTGTGGTTTTGTTAGGAGTTTATTGTCTTGACTATAGCTGTATGCTAATGTTTTCAGATGAATTATTCTCCTATTTTCTAGCAATTTTACTTTGGTTCTTTTGTGTATGTCATAGGTGGGGTGCAGCTTGTCTACTCTGAGGCAGATTTTCAGGGCTCTGTTCTGTAGTGTTTGCAGTTTTTTTAGAAGTTCTTTCTTTGCACCCATGTAGTTTACATCTCCATAGTCAAAATAGGGTAGCACCATGCCCTTGAAGATTTTTATTGACATTTCTTGTGTCATGTAGTCTCTTAGCTTTGCAAATAGCCACAGTTTGTGGTTTACCTTTTGGACAATTTTGTTTATACATAGGTTGTAGTTTAGTTGGCTGTCCAACTCAAGGCCTAGGTATTTGTAATGGTCTACATTTTCTAGTGTTTGGCTTCCTAGCTTACAGTGTAGTTTTCTTTCTGGCATTTGTTTATGCGAGAAGAGAACTGTTTTTGACTTGCTTGTGTTGATGGTTATTTTGTTGGACTCACACCACTCATCCAGTTTTAGTAGGAGCTTGTTTAGTTTAGTTATTACCCCTCTTCTGTGGTGCGGTTTGCATATATGACTGTGTCATCTGCATATAGTTGGAGGCATTCGTTTTGTAACCATTTTTCAAGATCGTTTATGTAGATTATAAAGAGCAGTGGCCCTAGCACTGACCCTTGGGGTACACCACATGTGACAGGTTGGTTGTCTGATAGTGTATTGTTTATTTTTGTTCTCTGTTGCCTGTCTTTCAGGTAGCATTTTATCCAGTACATAGTGTTGGATTTGATGCCCATGGATTCTAGTTTTTCCAATAGTATGTTATGGTCTACTGTATCGAATGCTTTGCTGAAGTCAATGAAGGCTGCTCCAACTAATTGTTTTTGGTTCATTGACGCCAATATGTCATTTGTTAGGTTAGCTATTGTTTTAGATGTGGAGTGCTGTTTCCTGAAACCTCCTTGTCTTTCGTTTAGTATATTGTTTTTTTCCAGGTGTTCATTTATGTGTCTATGTAGCACTTTTTCAATGAGCTTGCCTGGGGTTTGAAGAATCGATATTGGCCTGTAGTTTCCCATGTTTTGTTTGTCTCCACTTTTGTGGATAGGGGTAATGGTTGCCATTTTCCAGGCTGAGATAAAATGCCCCTGTTCAAAGGAGATGTTGAATAGGTCGACTATAGTGGCTGGGATGGCTTGGAGTGCATCTTTCAGCATTTTGGTTGGTATTTCGTCTATTCCACTTGGTTTATTTGTGTCTATGTCATTTATTAGTTTTTTTACTTCTATTATATCTGTTTTGCAGGTGGGGATTTCATTCTGCACAGTTCCTGATCTATTTTCCCACCTTTTTTTAAATTTTCCTGACAGCGTTTGTCCTATTGTGGCAAAGTGCGTGTTCAGTTTGTTTGCTGCATCTTTGTCTGAGAGTATTGTCCCTTCGTTATCTTGGAAGGTTGTGTGGTCTTCTTTGTTATTTTTGGGGAATAATAGGTCTACATTCTTCCAGAATCTGTTTGTATTGCTTCCCCAGTCTATGTCCTGCTTTATTATGTATTTCTTTTTTGCTGTTCTCACAGCTTTGAGAGAGTGGTTTCTGGCAATATGGTAGGCCAGTTTGTCTTCTATAGTTTCTGTGAGCTTTGCTTTATTACCCAGTTTACTTTTGGCTATGATGAGCGTTAGCAGGTCATTGTCTAACCAGGGGTCCTGGTTTTTTTGTATTTTTATTTTCTTAATGGGGCACATCTCGTCAGCTGATTTTCTTATTTCTGCGATGATGTTGCCCCAATAGATATTAACATCATCTCTGTTTTGTGTGATGTTGTTTATGTTTTGGTGCAGATGATTTTTAATGCATCTTCTGAGTAGTTTTTTAGGGACCTGCCCATCTTATACTCATAGTGATTTGTGCTTTTTAGTTTTTTCCTTGTTACATATATTAGCTCATGATCACTTATACCCCAGCTCCTGGTGCCCCATTTAGTGGCGTGGTTTGAGTTGGTTAGTATCAGGGCAATTGTGGTGCTATTTTTACTGAGCCTTGTTTTTTCAGTGATGAGCTGTTGTAGGCCTAAGATTTTGATTGTGGTTTGCAGCATTAGTTTGTTTTTATCATTGCTGTTGTAATTTACATTAAAGTCTCCTAGTATGAAGATTTCTGCCTTTGTCAGTTTTTTTTATGGTGTTTATGCTCTTCTCTAGGGCTTCAATGAAGAGTTCAATTTCCCCTGATGGAGGTCTGTAGAGGCTTGCTATGGCTATATTTGCTTGCTTTTCATTTTTTATTAGGCACCATAGTAGTTCTATGTGTTCATTTGATAAGTTAGCTGTTATTAGTGCTTCAGGATCTAGAATTATGGTGTCTTTGCAGTAAAGGGCAACACCTCCACCCTTTTTTGTTTGGTTTAGTGTGTTATTTTGCTGCCTATCATTGCGTACAAGCCTATATCCATCTATGTTGAGGGTGTTGTTTTTGTGGTTGTCAGTGAACCATGTTTCTGACAGTGCCAGTATGTCGAGATTTTCTCTTTTTAGGTGTATTTTTATTGTGTCGATTTTGTTGGATTCACTCTGGCAGTTTAGGTGGGCAAAGTGTGTGCCCCTCCCCAGCTTGCATTCAATTTCTTCTACCATATATATTTGTGCTTTTCGGTGAGTGGTTGCTTGATTTCGCGAATTTTACTTTTTAGTTTTAGTTAGATTGAGTTTGTGTGTGTGTGTGTGGGGGGTGGGGGTGCTGGTGCATGCAGCACACGCATCTCCCTCTGGTGGGTAGTTGTGTAAGTCACTGCACTTATTACCTGTTTTGTGTGCAGGATGGCATATTTTTAGTAAAGCGTGTTAGTGAGATAGTAAATTTGTGATATTCATGGTTTGGAGCCCTGGTTCCTTTCCCAGTTCTCCCCGATCTGAACATTTGTATAGTTTTGTTTATTCCTTATTTATATTTTTCCTTTTTATTTGTTGGCATTTGTCAGGGTTTCCTTGACTTTTTGGAGGATGTCCCCCATTTAATTTTTGTAACCTGGTTTTATCGTTTCTCCTTCACTGGCGCTGTCCAGGTACCTTCCTGAGCCCCAGTATGGGCACTTTGTGCATTCCCTGAATGCATTTCCAGGGGCATTTATTAGCTTTTCTTTTAGCTCTATGTTTTGTGTGAATTTTGCGTGGACAATATCCTCCAGCACTTTTTCATTTGTTTTGCACCATTCTGGTGATCTCCATATTTTTTTGGCCATTGCTTTTATTGTGTACGGGTTGTCCGTGTTTTCGATCATTCTCAT